>WTSP01022519.1:0-80159 GCA_025331215.1 Actenoides lindsayi | reverse complement strand
GTTATTGAATTTTCTATATGGTATATATACATCTATTCTATATAGTATATATGCATCTATTCTATATATACATGTGTATTCATATGTATATATGTGTATATATACACATATATTAATATCTTCTATATAGTATATTGTACATATTGCATGTGATGCTTTGTTTCTTTGGCCTTTGCTTTCATGTTCATTCTTGCTTCTGGTGAATGCTCTGGCTCCTGCAAAAGTTAAGAGTTTTAAAAGGGTGCTCTGCCTCCTCTTCCCAGCTTTTCAGGGCTATGTTAGTGCTGTATCACAGAATCACTATGGTTGGAAAAGACCTTTAAGATCATCAAGCCCAACCATTATCTAACTGTACCAGAGCCACTACTACACCATATCCTTGAGCACCGTATCTAGACAGCTTTTAAATACACCCAGGGATGGTGGTTCAGCCACCTCCCTGGGCAGCCTGTTCCAGTGAACCTCTCAGTACAGAAATTTTTCCTGATTTCCAACCTAAACCTCCCCTGGTGCAACTTGATGCCACTTCCTCTTGTCCTATCAGTTGTGACCTGTGAGAAGAGATCAACACCCGCCTCTCTACAGCTTCCTTCAGGTAGTTGTAGAAGGTGATAAGGTCTTCCCTTTGCCTCCTTTTTTTCCAGACTAAACAAGTCCAGTTCCCTCGGCCAGTTCTCATAAAATTTATTCTCAAGACCCTTCACCAGCTTTGTTGCCCTTCTCTGGATCCACTCCAGCACCTTGATTTCTCTTACACCATGGCATGCAAAACTGAACACAGTACTCAATTGTATTATCAGTGCAAAAGAGCAGTGATAAATAGCTTCTCAGCTGGAAGCATGAATTTTTCTGGACCAGATTTTTTTCCACAATAGCTCCCAAGCCTTTATATATCTGCACTGGAGTACCGAGGAAGCTCTAAACTGCACACCAATTTCAATGCCTTTTTTCTGCAGCCTGATGCTCTACACAGAAAGCTCCACTTCAGTGTAGTTGGAACCCCAGCCCTTCATTGAAGCTGCAGGTGCACATTGCTGCGGTAACTAGTCTGTAGGAGAATCATGTTTGGGACAAAAAAATGGAAGCACCTGAGATCAGCACCTGTCTTTGAAAATGCCAAACACGTTCTGTTGCAGTTGCTGGCCTTATAGTTTATATTCACAAAATGGCATCTGCAAAAAACTGTTTCAGAGGCTGCTGCAACCTCAGGGTTAGTTGAATGGTGTTTGGTTTCCCGTAGTGTTGCTGGAAACAGTTTTGAGTCTACATGTAAAGAGCTTATTTGAAACTGTGTTTATTTTGTAGATATTTGCTGAGAGTTCTCCAAGGAACACTGTTTCCATCTCCGGTGTTGAGAGCCAAGCACCTTGACAGCCTGACCCCTGAGGAGAGGAGGGAAGCAATTAGGAGATGGAAGGATGATTGCACTGTAAACCACAGAGTGGAGTTCCAGGCTACTGCTGGGTCTTCCAGCTCAGTCACAGGTGCTGTATCAGAGGAAGAAAGCTTGGCCAGTGTTTTGCCAACATCTAAAACACCTTTTCAGGCCTGTTCAAGAGATGGGTTAGTAGAGGACAACTCCTTCCTACCAGACATTCAGTATGAGTCTGGGAATACAAATGGCTTGAACTCTGAGAAGACCCTATTTCTGAATTCATCAAAGGAAACTAATTCAGATACATTTGGTGGTAATAACTCATGAGCCGAAGCCTCTGTGTGTGCCTCTGAAGAGGGCAGCAGTGCTGTTTCTCCAGCACACAAAGCAGGTTTGAGTTCTGTTTTGTGTGAAGAAGATGCTTTAGTGTATTTTACAAAGTTGGAATGCTAACTGTTTAAAACCCAAGAGTAATAACCACTGATTTATGCTACATTGTGGTTTTATTTTCTTCAGCCAAGGTGGATGATGCACACATTTCCTTAAAAGTTTGTTTGTTTATAAAGCGTTTTAGTAATTTATTAAGATGTTCAAGATCTAAATGACTGGGTTGGTTTTTTATATTCTTTCACGCAGTAGATTTTGCATACTGCTTATTTCTTGTACGCAACGTTGCGTAGCACCTCACGGTCTTATGGGCAGGACTTTGTGTGAATACAGATTTGCAGATCCCCTTCAGGTCGTAGCCAACCTGCTCCCTTGCACTGCTGTCCTAAAATCCTAGCGGTCCCCGAGATCCACTGTGTGCTGAAGTATGAAGCAGAAGGGCTGGGATGTAGCGTTACTGGTTGGCTTGTTGCGAGACACCTCCGGTATGTGGACGCAGTAATTCTTTTAGCCATTGTGGTCCAGTTTGTTCACCAGGCTATTGCATGGGCCAACCTCAGTGCTGGCCAAACACAATTTTAACCGTAAGAAGGGTAGCCCAGATGAAATATGTCACGTCTCCCTCACCTTCCTCTTCCACAAAAAAGAGCAAATCCTAGTGCAGCCTTTTGTTCTTCATGATAGGTCATCCTCCTGTTAGCACCCCTCCTTTTTGGCTCAGTGTGCTGTTTCATGTCATTTGCCACTGACTTGACTTTTCCTCCTCACACAGCTCAGGTGTTGGCAGCCTGACTTTTCTCTAAACTCTGCCTCATGCCTGCACTGTGAGATTGTCTGCCAGTGACAGTGGGTAGCTCCAGTCTGTCTTCAGGGCTTCTTTTGTAAATAATGGTTTTCAGCTGATGGACAACATTATTTTTCTTTAGGTGTTTTTCTCTCAGGTGTTTTTATATTCCTTCTAACTTTTATAATACACAGCTTAAGTATCTTTAAAGGCTGCTCAGAAGAAGGTATAATCCATTGCATGTCCCAAATTTGAGCTCTGTTTCTCAGCTGTCTAGGAGATGTCCTGTCTCTGCCAGTTTCCCACTGCTCTTCACATTGCACAAAAGCTGGCTGAGGTCCGTGTGGCTATTTCTGGATTCCAGGCTGTCCAAAATACTGCCCTCTTTGTACGTCCCTCTCCAAAAAGTTACACGGCCAATTTATAGAGGAACTTAGGAAACTGTTTGTATCCACCAGCACCTGTTGAAATAAACAGTTTCCCCAAACTAGCTGCTAAGGAATTATTAGTAGTGAGCCCATTTTTTGGGTTCTGTTTCTCTCTAAAACTTTCTGTTTTCAAATTGCCAAGTTTGTGTGTTTATTTTTAGGCACCATGTTTGGAGCAAGGGCTCTGCTTTTTAATTGAACCATGAGGTTTCCATGTCAATGATCAACATTACATATTCCACATCTTTTAAGATCTTTTTAAGATCTTGGGAAGAATTTAAACAAACGCTGTGAGGTCTGGGACGCTGCTATGCAGGGCAGATATTGAGGGCATGCTAAGTTCACTCAAATGCAGCTCACCACATGTTACCAAAAGTTGAAAACAGTTCTGTTTTTGAAAGGTAGACTGTAATTAGGGCTGACTCCATCCCTAGTGTTAGTGAGGAGAAAAATATCCTTTTTGTTTAGCCTGTAGAAGAAAAACAGTGGAAGGAGCCAGTGATGACAGCCATTTCTGCAAATATTTTTTTTTTAAATTTCGTTCAACATTTGACAAAATATTTTTGTTAACGTAAGGTTAGCGGGGACCTTTGAAGTGAAGGCAGACATTCACATTCTAACAGATCATGTTGAGCATGTTGGTTTGCAGTTACGATTTTCAGATGTTTGTCTGTAGCATCCTTCTTGCTGAAGGGGGGCACCTTGTCATGAGTGGACTCCAGGTGTCCTGAGGGAAACATCTCAGCTTCCTCTACAAGCTACAGGAACGGCGAGGTGTCCAAGAAGAAGATGCAAAACACCCAGCAGGTTGTGCAGGGAGATCATTTGGTACAAGGGCAGAATTGTCCAGGAAAAGACGTGCTGGGAGTCAACAAAATCATCTGCCTCACAGCCCCAAGGCAGGCCTGGCTCTACCCTCATCATTCTTACCAGATGTTGTCCTGTTGTGAAGAGTTTCAGAGAAGCAGGACAGGCCAGTGCTTTCCTGACTGCAAAGTCGACTGTTGGCTTAGTTTCTGTTGTCTCACCTGAATGTTTCCTCTGCACCTTGAAGCTATTGCCTCTCTTCACTTGTGGCCACAGAGAGCAGATTATCCTGTTCTATGGTTTTGCAAGTCTGTAATTCTATGAGTGAGGTACATGGAGCTCTGGACTTGCAGTGGCCTGAGAGAGGGCAGGGCTCAGCTCTTTCACTTTCCTGTCACTGTAAAAAACAGTTTGGGGGACAACACTGGCTCGTGACCGGCCCTCTTGTCTCTACCATAGGAGCAGAACCTGCCAGTGGATTTGGCACGTAGCTGATGTTTAGTCTCTGGAGTTTACACGTGTACCATACAAAAGCTGTAAGCATTCAGAGGAAGATCTTCCAAAGCCCTCTGTGACTGGAAGCTGTAGCATCAAAATAACTGCACAAAGCAGCAGGAGTGGCAGTCACCTGTTGGAGCTGGTGCCAGCTGTGTGATGCCTCTGGGACACTTGAATTGCTGTTGTGCAGCTTTCTATAAGCCTGAGCACCCCACTACTCACTGCTTGGTGTGGTGTGGCTTTCAGGATGGATTCTTGAATTGGATGCAGGATGATTATGTCTGGGTCTCAAAAGTGCCAGGCCATGTGCCTTGGAACTTTAGGTCCTTTTAAAAGTTCCTCTACACATTGGTTGTGGGGTCTTTTTGTGGTGTGTTGTTTCATTGATGGTGCATGTTGGCATGTTGCTTAAAATTGTCCACTCCAGGTTGTGTTCTTTTGGAGGACTTTAACAAGCAGTCTAACTGAAAAAACTATCTATTGTGTAAAATTCAATCTTCTTTTTTTTCTTTTCTTCTTTTTTTCTTCCCTTTTGTGTGTGGACAGAGCAGAAATACCTATGGGCTGTCTGCTGTGATCACTTGCTGGTTTTTTACTGAAGGAGGGCTGAGAGTAGTGAGTCTTTAATAAAAGCTTCAAAATGTTAATGGGCCATATCTAAAGTGGTGCCAAATGAAGGGTGCAAGCAAACTGCTCTCCCTTTGCTTCTCAACAGTTGAATGTTTCTTTTATATTTTTATAGCACTGGAGATGTCATGGTCCCCTACTAGCTGCTGCACTTAAGCACAGCATGACCTGACTTTTCCAGTTTGAAAAAGAAGCTTTTTAAGAGCATCTCACAGGTGTCTTCCAGATGTCATGAATGAAAGCACAGCATTTACACTTCTGATTGTCAGTTTAATACAAACCCTCCACTCCCCCAAACTTTGTAGCTACGCCTAGAGTAGCTTTAACTCACTTATTGATGTGCAATATTTGATTTACAGAAAAAAAAATACACTTTTTAAAATGTATTTTTTCATAGCCACTGCACCTGCACTAAACATTTGCAGGTGGCAGTCAGCCACAGCCTTACTGAGTGTTTTCACAGCACAGTGAGCTTTGGTCTGTACCTGGGGCACAGTTTGAGCTGAATGTGTAACCCAAGCTGTGGTTTTTTCCCTCAGCCCTTCATCTGGCTGTAGCACAAAGCTGAGGACCAGCTAAATGCAGAGTACCCACTGGTCCCTCCAGCCCTGTCTCTGCTGCTGGTCAGATGAGGCCTTGCTCTCTGCAGAGGATAATGGACAAGTTCTGAAGGTGACTGTGTTAAGAACGTTCTTAGAGCTGAATTTCAGTATGATTTTTGTATCATTTGTTCCTCTTTTATTCTGGTTATGTTATTCTGCCCTCATGGACCTGGATACCTTACTGCTGCCTGCAGTGAAAAGGCAAATTTTAACTATTTTAAGTTTCTGCATGCTTATTAGTTTGATTTCAGCATTGTACATGTTGTTGAAATGCTGCGTTCCTGTTAAAAGAAGATGGTTAGTTCAAGGTAATTGTATTCCTGAGGAAAGCCATAAACCAAAATGTGTTCAGAGAAATTTGATTTCAGCTTTAGTTTTTCAGATTTTTCAGTCCTGAGTAGTTGTTGGCAACAGTATCCTTGGTAATATTCTGTATTGGAAGCACACATGCAGACTAAACTAAAATTTGTACAGTGGTGATAGTTCCAGAACCTCCACAAGTGTTGTAGTGCTAAGAGGGATGTCTGGGTTGCTTAAAAAGCCAGATAACGCTGTGCAAATACCTTTTTAAGGCTATTTTTTTAGCCATTATTGCTAATTATAACTTCACACCACCATACTGTCATTGAGAGGCTCTCTAAAGATTAAAAAACAGTTTCAACAGGGAAGTTACTTGGAAAATGATTGTAAATTTTTATTAGTACAGCTAGAAAGAAACGCATCTGCTTGACTGTGTGACATTCCTGCCCTTTGGAGCTACGACTGTGGTAAAAGTAAACCCAACAATTGTTATCTTGTAGTGAGGCTACACTGGTAAGAGAAACAGCGTAATTGTGATCATAGCCATTATGTCAGCACACGGGGAAAGGCTTGATACAGCGGCAGGAGGAAGATGTTTGCCTATTTCATGTGCACACATAAAAAAAAAAAGCAGTATAAAAATACATTTATAAAATTACAAATTTTCTCTTTACATGGAATGTTGTGTCAGACGCAGCTGTGGGGAAGGAAAAGACCCAACTGCTCCCTCCTAAAGCCATTTGGGATGGGGCTCAGCCTGTAATTTCTTCAGCCTGATGCCTTACGGGAGAGGGGTGCACCACACGGTTAAGCAGGACTCCCTCATTTCCTGAGAGGGAGTGCTTCGAAACTGGTGGCAGGCCAAACCCAGTTAATTAAAATGTGTAATTATGTATCATTTGGTAGTGCTAATACTGACATGAAATGATTGTCTTGTACTCCGATACTTCACAGAATTCAAAGCTGCTAACCACTTGCTCCGGTGGAGAGGTGCCAGCCTGGGCCGCTCGTTTCACACCAGCATCTCGTTTGTACTTCTGGAGAACAGAGCTCTCTGAACCGTGCCTGTCACCAGACGTGTCAGATGGACGGTGGGGAGGGCTGGCTCCGGCAGCCCCTCTGTCACCCGCTCCGCTAACTGGCGGTGACCAGCCCCGAGACTCTGAACAGCGCTGCCCTACAGCTGCTGAAACCCTGGCCCCAGAGAAAAGCTGAAGTGGGGGAGTGAGAGCTCCAGCTTCCATATCCTTGAGGCAAGGGCAGCAATAGCCTGCTTCATCTGTAATCTACTTGCACTGGAAAAACATGATCACAGCTGCTTTCTCTCATTTATAGCTGGGGGAAGAAGAGCATTTATATTTTATAGTAAAAACAAAATCCTTAATAGGTACTAAAAAACTAGTAATGCCTAGAAGGGGTTTTCTTTCTGAGCGTAAAACAGTGATACAATAGTCACTTAAACAGAGTTTCAGAATCCATAACATAAATATTGACTACTAATAATGCCACCTAGAGCGCTGTGTAGTATGTCTGACGTTAGGCGTGTTAAGGGAGAAGATACAGAAATAGGAGGTAAACCTTTGCTAAAGCAATAGTCAGATCCATAGAGATTGGTTGTAACGTGGTTAATAGTACCTGAAATGTCCGTTACTTAGCTCTTTTAATACATGTTTCCACATATGGCAGTCAGGGTATTGATAAAGCCCTGCCATGTTGTCATGGGGGCATGACAGAGGTAGCAGAGAGGGCAATTAGATGCCTTAGGCGGGATTCAGAGGGGACCAGGCACAGCCCTGAAAACAGGCAAATTTTAAACACATTGCTCCCTGGTGAAATGAATCCTGTAACCCTCAGGTTCCTGATTCCTCCTGCTCTGGCCTCCCAAATGCTGTGAGCTGCACAGGACCTCACCTACAGCAGCTGGTATGACACACCTCCCCTCTAGCACCATACAGAGGTGCCAAGCTCCCATTATATTTTTTTCAACTAGACTCTCTTGAGGTCAAGGCTTAGGCTCTTACCTACAGCGTAGAGCACTGTGCCACCTGGCTATCAAGCACCTGAGCAGGGCTCTTTGAGCCATTCCTGACGAAGCTGCTTGATTTGCTTAACATACTTCTAATACTTATTCGAACAGAAGCTGAAATCCAAGTCTTTTATAATTTAAATTTCTTTCTGCCTTTTTCTTTCTCCCAACTGCTTAATCTTGCTAAGCAAAAGGAAACTTTCAATGCAAGATACTAGAAGAGACCTATCCAAAAAATACCCAGTTTCCCAGTGTTTGGGATCCTGCTCACGCTGCATCTTTTGCACTTTAAAATCTACATTTTCCCTGTCTCACCAGATGTTTGAAGTAGCTGACTCTAGGAGGGGAAACGGTGGCAGTGGCATTGCCGATGCCGTTATGATTTTGGAAGGCTGGAGATGATTAATGCACATATTATAGGCTGAATGCACTACACAAAATGGGAAAAAAAAAAAAAAGCCAGCGGGTCATAGGTTTGATAAATGTGCCGGTTTCTGTAGTGTTGTCAAGACATGGGTGTTTCCTGGACACATTCAGACACTGGAAGCTTCAGAAAATTCTGTGGTAGAAACTGAAGAGTCTGAACAACTAAGTTTTGGCCTCGGGTGCCTCAGGTTGTAGTTACAGGTCTGTCAGCCTACTGGTGCTTCCATCAGCCTGCAGAGATACCCAAGCTGGCTCTGGGAACAGAAGCTGTGGGGTCAGGATGGAGCAGGATTGTGCCCATGCAATACAGCTGCCCTGAGGGGACAGAATGCCTTAGCTCAGGTACACCAGCAGCACACGGCTACTCACCTGGGGGGGACCCGCACGTGAGCTTTGATATGCCCTGTGCCACATGGACCTACAAACTCACTGATCTCTCCCCCACTCTCCATCCAGCACATGGTGTGGCCACGTCTGCTATTGCTCTTGTGAATACACGTCCTGTCGGTGCTGTGTGAATGCACCAAGTTCATTCCTTATGCCAACAAGTGAGTGAAAATGTATGTGCTACTAACTGATATTATTAAAATAGGTTATCTAAAAAGGCTTTTCTAGTCTGTGCTACTGCTCAGTTCGAATAGCTGAAAGGCAGAAAGTGGCCGATTGTTTTCTTTTAAGCCTTTTGCTGTGTTTGGAATAGCACCACAACACAGTGAAAAAGAAAAGTAAAAAGGATTATTAATTCTACCTCAAAGTATATTCACCAGCAGAGGAGTTACCGTTAACATACAGTGCACGTCCCATAGCTACAAGAGCTTGAAACTCCTTTTCATAGAGTTTCTGGACTGCACAGTCTTCAATGTTGAAAAGCTGATTCCCTTTTTTTTCTTTTGTCTTGTCAGCACAGTTCTTACCATCTGGAGCTAGTTTAGCAGAAAGGTGTGGATGTATATTTGTCTTTCAATCCACTCAATAAAATGTGACACGTTACTGTAAACTCCGGGTCCCAAAACCTTGGAAAAGCAGACAGAGCCCCAGGATGTTAAACCAAACAAAGTCCAGCGCCCTGCAGGTTGCTCACACACAAGTGGTCCTCCGCTGTCACCCTGCAATGTGAAAGAAAAAAAAAACAACCCACCAGTCTGTAGGGGCTACACGTGGCCAGCAGTCATATGGTCAAGGCTATGTCTTAGGTCCTGCAGCAATTTGTCTTTAATAAATAACTCGGCTGTAAAAACTGGCTGCTCTGTTGAATTATGCAGCAGCACGGCGTTACTAGTTATTTATTCCTTGTTGTCTTTGTATAACAGATCTGGGCCTGGAGCCGTGGAAACAGTGACGTAACTGCCATCAGGGAGGCTGGGTTCGATATTGGTTTTGTATATACTTGCATATGTTTCATTTCAGTGTTATTATTTTCATTTTCATCATTCAGATATTATTTCATATATTCATTTTTCATATTTTCATTAAAGCTGGTTTTGTTTTCTTTTCCAATCCATAAGTCTCTCTCCCTTATTCCCTTTCTCTTCCCCTTTGGGAAGGAAGAGGGGTTAATAGAGAGCATCTGTAATTTGTCTTACGTCTGGCCCAGTCATAACCTTTGACATATATCTAATAATTCTAAAAGCACTTTGGGTTGTCAGTTTCTCCTTAGAGAGAGAGACCTACCATGCAGGAGTCCACAGTGCCAGACTCATAGCCAGCACACAGCATCCTGCTGGTGATGGTTTTCATGTCAAAATATGACTGGCATTGTTCCAAGGAAATGATGCGAACTTCTCCTTCTTGAAGCTTGAAAGGCACTAAAAAAACAGATTTCAGCATTAAACTATGCACACACAAACACACATACACTTAGCTACGGTGGCTCTTTGAGATATATTTCCATTAGGTTAGATTATAAATATTACTTAACATATAAATATTAAATGTAAGGAGAGAAGAATCCCCCTTTTGCACAAAGCTGGGGTGAAAGCAGGTGGTTTTTTTGCACTGCGGCATCGCAGGATTCCTGGCTGTCACGTTCCTGAGCCAGGAGTGTAGGTGTTGTATTCTGGATGAGCACCGAGCACAGGGGAACTGGCCTGACGTTTGTCGTGCATTGGCAGTGGCAGACTGAGGAAGGAGAGCACCTTTCCATGACACGGTATCGGACTTTAAAGATGGGGGGGGGCAGCAGTAGTGGCTGGAAAATAGTAATGTGAGGGAGGTGGAGGAGAGGTTTCACTCGTTGCTCCATGGCAGGATCTCTCCGTTTCTCAGTGTCACTCAGGGTAAAGCTTGGTACAATCACAACCCTTTTGAGTTACATTTGGGTAAATCTGACACAGTGTCTCAGGGAATCAGAGTTCATATGTTATTGACATTATTTTAGCATATTCAGGAGACAATAAAGGACTTCTCCCTAGCATAAACAGCTGACCAAGCTCACATTCTAAGGAAAGTTGTTTGACCTAGCACATGAAGTATCAAATGCTGTGTAGCCATGATGGGTTTGGCTGCTTCATAACATAAAATCTTTAAAACCAACACTGAAACCACATTAGAAGACAAAGACCTTCTTCCCACTTACCAGTGGTACAAAAGCATTCTGTGGCATTTTTTTTTTCCCCGCTGTGACATAAAAGATATCTTTAGATGGGCAGAGGTGCTACTAAACAGCCTAACCCCTACATGTGCAACTCTTTTGCCATGACCCAGCCACTAGAAGTGATGTCCCACCTGAAGCAATACTGAAAGGAGACCTTCCTACTCCAGTGTAGAGAACAGCCGCCTTCGCCAGTTAGTACTGTCATAACGAAGGGAGGAACACAATGGCTAGAATCTTAACAGGATTGGGGCCAGGATAATTTGCATATGCTGCATGCAGAATTGTTTTGTCTAAACGAAGATTAGCATGACACAACTGTTCTCGTCATGGGACCTATGGAATGCAGCGGCCACAGAACAAGAAAACATGCTGTGTGTCCGTTCAGAGAAAGGCTAAAACAACAGTGGTAGATTATGCCTGGCTGGAATAAATCATGTTGCAACTCCAGAGGGTGACTCAGAGCGCCGAGTTAAGAAAACGTCCATGCAGCCTGTATGTCAATGCTTAGTGCCTTCCACTTTCACCAGAGAATGTTGTCCCCTCAACTGATGATCTGACACCTCCTCAGTACAGTTCTGAATACAACCTAAACCAGCAAAACAACCAATTCAGGTGACTTTCTTGATAGGAGTTTCTAGATCCTCAACATTTTTGAAAATTAAGATACTTGTCTATATGAGGATTAAGGAGCATAAATTCAGGCTGCTGATACAAAAAACCTGGGCTCTACTCACAGTTAGATTCCATCATGAGTAGTTACTAGTTCCCTAGTATTTAATAATGTCCAGGAATAGTATAAATGGATAAAGCTTTGTAATAGGATCATTTATTTGATTAACTAAGTAGTAGGTTAACATGTTTTCCTGAGTCCCATAAATACTCACTTTTGTTGCCCATGTGTCCCCACCCTGTGATGTAGCAATAGGTATCTGGCTGAACCAGCTGGTTCTTGCTGGGCAAACAGACAGGTCTTACATAGCTTGTCTCGTTGATATCCTCATCTAGTTCCACAATGCTGATATCATAATCTACGACTGCTCTGTTGTAGCGTGGATGGAGGATAATGGTCTTTACTAGTCGGGTCTGCATGAAGCTTGATGGATGATCAAGATTGCTAATCCCAAACACTACTTTCCAAACAGCTGCATTTTCTCTCCTTTATTAAAAAGAAGAAGAAAGAAGAAAGAAGAAAGAAGAAAGAAGAAAGAAGAAAGAAGAAAGAAGAAAGAAGAAGAAATTTCACTCAAGAGCATTCTTTTAAGCTAAAATACCCAAGACTTTTTATCTCCCTGACTTTTTGCACATTGTGCTTTTCAAAGCATTGCACATAACAAATGCTACAAAACAGGCATCATTACTTACAGCTAGGATCTCAGAAACAAAAGACAACAGTTTCCATTTTCTTCCTGCCAAAGGACTTAAAGCTCACACCTTCAGAAGATACGTAACCGCCTGTCAGTTGCTGTATTAAATGCCAGAGGCTCTCAAAATCACCCCTTGGATCCCACCCAAACCTTAGGTGCTCATGTGCTCCCTGTGGGCACATACAGATTTCTCTGGGGTGACAATATTGTTCAGTAGCATGCTGCTGACAGCAGTAAGTCTAGCTGAAATCCCAAAGGAGTCTCAAAGAAGCAATTCTATTATGAAAACTAAGTCATTTATGGTAGCTGTGGGAAAAATCCCGTGTTTATTGGCTTTTCAGTCTGTACCAAGCCTATTCCCTATGCTTAAGATAAAAGGTTACTTCGACTCTTACAGTTGTTTAAGACTCTAGGTAAATATCCAAGATCACAAGAAAATGATGCATATCATTATAGAATCACGGAACGGTTTGGGTTGGAAGGGACCTTAAAAATCAGATAGTTCCAACTCCTCTGCCACAAACAGGGGCACCTTCCACTAGACCAGGTTGCTCAAAGCCCTGTCCAACCTGGCCTTCAAATATGATACAAGTGGGAAGACCGAACAAGTGTCCATTTAGACACGTGAGAAAAACACAGACTATTAAAAGCTTTGAGGTAGCAATCTCTTGCTAGTAACTGGTCACGGAATAAGTCACAGGTTCCTAATTAGTCTGTGATTCTAAAAACCCTCAAACAAGTCAGCATTTTTCACAGCCGATGAAAGACAGTTCCATGTAACTAAGCACCTTTGAGAAGCTTGAAGACCAAAGCAGTATAGCTCGAAGCATGCAAAATTTCATCTTTTTCACAGTAATCAACAGGAGTATAATTTCTATAATTTGTAAGCTGGCTACTAAATAAAGGCTATTTTTATCTTAAGAGATGCATGAAAATTCTGGTCTTTCAGACTGTAATGATCGTTTTACCATCATGATCAGTTTGCGCGATTTTTCCCATAACGTTACAAGACGAAGGGCTAAGAATATTCATGTGCTATTGTGTTTAAGGACAGTGTGAAAAAGCATCGCTCAGAGCAAGGAGCAGTCACAGCCAGAATGTATTGTCCCGCAGTCAAGAAAAAAATGTCTTGGATGCTTTGGTGTAGTGCATTTCAAAACAATGTAACCAAAACCTGGGGGCTCTACTAATAAAACTAGCAAAGGACACCATGTTTATTGCAGCTCTTTCCATTTACACCCTCTTCCATGCATTCATGACTGTCTGCAGTAATACTTTCTGATGCATTATTGTTACATGGTCTTCATGTTTTGTATCCCAAACTTCACATGAACTTCATAAAATACTTCACAGAATGGATGATTTTTATCTAAAGCACCAGAGCACTGTTAAAACCTGTTTTAATTTTTGGCTTATCTAGTTGGTTTGGTAACTTTTTTAGTACTTCGTATCAAGAAAGCTTTGTGGCATCAAGAATGATCTTGCTGGTGCTGTATCAACCTATACAAATTAAGAATTTAAAGATCTCAGGCCACTGCTAACATACCCTCAAATCTATTTGGAGAGGCAGAAGTGAAAAAGGTTCATATAAACCCCCAGTGAATTATTAAACCAAATGGCATAGTCCTTTAAAAGGCATTTAGAATACAGATGTGAAAGAGACCTTTCATACATCATACACTAAGGTCACATAAGTAGTATATACACCTAAAAGAGGGCTAAATGAACAGCTCCAAAATGTAGTGACAGTTTTCCTGCATTTGACAAAAACGGGAGATTTTTTTAAATTTTTTTTTAACCTTTTAAAGTTGACAACTTTCCCTAACGAGAGATATCTCTTACTTGTGAAATTCAGCAGAAGCCACATATTGCTGAAAGTTCTGCCTCTAAATCCCATCATTGTCTGAGATCACCAGAAAAAGGTTCTTCTGAAGGTAAAGAAATATTGCAGATACTGCTTAGCTTTATATAAAAATATATGGGGAAAGAAGAGAAATTCCTTGTGCATGACCCCAAATTCTGGTAATACAATATTCTTGTTTGTATTATTCAGGTTTAGCACTCTGCTAGTTTAGAAGCAAGGTTATCTAGGTTACTCTTTAAAGTTTCTGGTTATTACTTTTCTTCTCTCTGAATAGAATCAGTTCTTGGACATCCTTAGGGCTTAATATGCTGCAATAGTCAGAACTGAGGTCTTTCTAATGTAATTTCCTCTAGCATTTCCATTAATAGCCTCACACCTTGAAATACTCATGCTATCCCCTGCCTGACATCTTCTGGCTTGGACACAAAAGTCACAAAAAAACCTAAAAAAGAAAACCAACCACAATAAATACCATGTTTCAGAAATAAGAACACAAAATTGAAATTCTTACTGAAAAAAAGGAATGATTAATGTTGTTTAATTAAAAAAATAATTAAAAAAATCAGTCAAGAGACACTTGCTTACCACAGAATTTCTGCTGACTTGAACAGAAAGGTGTTTGGTGCTTACTGAAAATTATTTTAGGCGACAAGTACCAGTTTAAATCAGGATTAAGCACTGATGACAACTGTGTAGCAGAAAAGTACTTGCAAACTACAGCAGAAAACACACATTTCAATTATCTTTTAAAACGCAATCAAAAAACATAGGTAGAAGATGAAAGACATGTAATAAAATTCCCTTTAAAAATCTGTGGTTCATTACAAAGAAATGCTTGTTAGCACCAAAAAGCTGACAATGACCAAGACAATTCCTAAGACATGTAAACTTCCTCTGTACTCCAGACTGTCATCCACGGCACGGCCTCAGATACCAGGATGGACCAAGTAGTGCTTAATACTGACATTTTAATGATTGCAATCCTAATAATGGAATGGAGTGTTTATAATTAGAAAAGGTGGTGACTTCAGTATTTCAGTTGCACTGTGAGCAAATACTCCGTTTTTATTTTTACTATCAGCCACAACATTATTCCAGGGTCATTTCTATGCTGGTTTTCAGAATGAGTATTTAATCTATGGCAGTTGTTTGAGAGCTAGAGGATTAGCGTTTTCGTGGTCTTGCTTTTCCTGTTTCCTGCTGAAAGTCAGGACATCTTCATTCAACTGTCATCAAGTAAAGATGTGAGCAATGAATAATAAAGCATGTGGAAACTTAAGCTGATGCTGGTTTATACCATTTACTTGCTTTTTTAGTCCCTTAACACCAAGCTTCTACGATTTACCATTCTGCAAAGGTCATCACCTACCCCCAGTGCGTTCAGCAGAGGAGGGAGAACTTGGTAATTCACATGTGCAAGTTTATATGAACAGTAAAACTGTTTGAGGCCTCTCACCCTTCAAAGCAGTGTGCTACTGTCAAGACCCATCTCTTTGCAATCAGAACACAGCCACATATGTGTCCACTTGGCTCACTTTGCAGGGAGCATTGCCATGGCCATCGGCCCGGGCGGCTGGTCCTACCACCAAGGATCCTCTTGTTCATGCGAGCAGCTGGGCGACGGCCACAGTCTAGTGAGGAACAGATGCAGAAGGGAGTTAATCGTTACCACAAAGGCATACAAGGTCTTCTGCAAGAAAACTGGGCACGGAACGATACTATCAGAGTGATGAAATTACACTGAACAATACAGTAAAAATCAACAACCACGCAATAATATCAAACACATTGAGCCGTTTTCATTCTTCCTTTGTATCAAAGCATTTGCTCTCCTGATATTAATTTTGAATAGCTCAGCTTGAAATACTAACTAGGTTAGTTTGGAATCCTGACTTTCTTGCTCTCAGGAGTTACCAGGCTGCCCTAGGCAAGGTTTCCTGGGTTTATGTCCTCGTCTTTCTGTCAGCTAGCAATGTGTTTGGGCTACTTTGTTCTATCCCTAAGAAGTGCTTCTGGAAAATGTGCTCAGCAATAATAAGGCTTTACTTAAGCCAGGTGTGAGGTGAACGTCACACCATTTGCTCAGCTACATGGCACCAAGCTTCCTTTGCCTGTGGAAATTACTAAGGGAGAATATTTGAAGACTTGCAGACATTCCAGCACTCTATTCATTCTACCTTATAAGCCACTTCCACTGGAAATTATACTAGATTCCCATTTGCTAAGACAGTTACTTTTCTGAGTAGTTAACCCTTCACTTTTGTTTTACTTTATATTCTGGATTTGTAAGATAGCAGACTTAGTATTTATTCTGTTTACACTCAGAGAACAAAAGAACACCACCAGTTTCTGCAATCAGCCTCCCAAGGAAGGATACTCTGCCATTGCATATATCCATGAGAATTTAGTGGTGAAGAAATAAACTGGGGCAATGGTTATTTGTAACTTGCAATTCATACTGTGTTCATTTACTTCAGAGGGCAAGGGGGGTTTAAGTGTACTTAAAAGCAATGTATGTCAGAAGCAAACACCTTTGACAGGATTCTATGACCTGGTTTGGTCTTTTTCTGATATACATAGTAAACGTTTGGATTAGTGTCTCAAATGTAGGCTTGTGATTCATTTTCCCTGTGTCAAGCTAATTCATAATTTAAGTGTTCTTCAGAACAGCTCTGCTTGTCTGTAGAACATGATTTCATCGATGATTAAGAATTTCTGCATTTTCAAACCACTTAAACTTGCACAATCTGCTGTACTTACAAACTTGGTCTGTAGCTTTCTAGTTCAGGTTTTTCTGTCCTCTTGAGCTTCACAAGTGAACAGAATACAGCTTCAACTCTCAGGCTGCTAACCATGCTGGTGGTAATGGATGTTTTCAGCAGGAAGTTTTATCAAATTAAGTTTTGGAACTTGACTGCTGACAAAACTCATTTTGTGGGAGCAGGACTGGGCTACTGCAATACACAGCCTCATAGTCAAAAAATAAGAAAAGCTGATGAAACTGAATGGAGTAGGGATAAAGACACAACAACGCAGAACAGCATATTGCAGAAGTCTAATCAAATTTCAGAATGAATCCACACTAAAGATCTGCATTTGTTAAAGCAATTCAATACATTCTGAAAAACATCTGCATTTTATATGCACTTCTCTCTTACCTTCTCTAGTGCAAAAGAGAGCCACTTTGCTTCTGCTTCGACAGCTCTGTCTAAATATTGAAACAAGAACACGGTGGAAAACTCAATTAATTGATGTAATTTTTGGTAATTTGCAAATCAGCATAGGTATTGTGCTCGTTGTGAACCAGCTGTTAAAAATTCCCCAAAACTGTAAAAAGAAACACGAGGAGTTTCTTCTGCCAGATCATCCATGGTTTCCAGCGTCTGCCTGGAGGTAATTCAAAATATTAGTTCAGCTTTACAATGCATTTCAAGAGTGGGTGCTACATGTTTTGCAGACTACCTCGGTCTCTGGGCACTGATCCAGCTCTAGGGTCAGCTGGGATGTACAGTCTGCCAAGTCTTCATTTATGGCACCTGAAAGCACAGAGATTGCCATTCTCCTCTTCCTTACAACTGAAGGTCATCATTTTCTTCGAAATACCTTTGATAACAGATGATCTGCCAAGCCCTAAAAGACTGGGTGTTTTGAAAGAACCCAGGAAGTTTGCAAAAGTAATTATTAAAACAACAACAAAAATATTTCCGTTGAAAATGTTCAGATAAGAAGTGACCCTTTCAAAGGAAGGGAGATCCAAAACGAAGCATTGTTTTCCAACTAGCTGAATGCTTTCTATTTCCACCACTTTCTCATTCCTACCATATACGTGCTTTTCTGGGGCAGATGCAGTGCTAAATTAGAATGGATACACAGATTAGCTGCTCCCCAGATAACTCTTTGAAGGCTGTAATCTCAGTAGGTTGGTGGTATCTTTAAAATTACAGCCACCTAAAATGAGGCTGCATTTGGTCTGAAGTCACAGGTACTAATGTGGGCACAAGAGTGGCAGCAAGCTCACCAGATTAGCCTGAATCTGTGATTTGACCAGACCTCTGTCCCTTAAATTGCACAGTATGTGAATGGGGCATATGCAAATTAGCCTACTTTCTATTCCTGAAAATAACTGATCATCAAATGCTGTTTCTAGGGATAGATGACCAATTTCAGAAAAGAAAACTATGCACAATTTTGAGGGGCATTTGCAGTCTGGAAATAAAACATACAGAATGTAACTAAGACCAGCCCCACTCACGTTTCACATGTTTCTTTGACTTACCAAATAGCCAGCTCTGAAAAAGGTAACTTTAAGCTTTTATATGTGTGTAGCCTGCACTGTGCCATTCCCTCTTACCAACATTTTATGAAACTAGTGGTGCATTTCTTAGTTCTTGCCCTAATTCCCAGTAGTCGAGGAGCCTGACAGCTCCTTTGAACATACAACATATTCCACAGCACTGATGTTTTACACGCTGAATTTGACCCAGTCAAACACATGTACACTGCAGGGCTCAGGAGCACTTAAAAGCTCCTGGGCTTGTCTTGGTTTCATGTTGGAAAAGAGACTAAACACATGTTGTCCCCTCTGCAATTTGCTTTATACCTGAAAGTAAGCCAGGCACCTGAGAAGAGTGGCAGGCCTGTGGGTCTTCCAGTGAGATCACTGGCAGATCAGTATGGGATGCACTTGATCTGCAGCACATGCACAGCCAGTGAGAGACATCTAGAAAGGATGCCTGACCCAGCCAAAACAAAACTAGCCCCACTTTTCACGCAAGGCCTTAGCTTCTCACTTCATGTCACCCATTTGCAGGATTTGGGAGGGACTGAAGATCTGTTCCTATTACTTTCATCTCTGTAATAGCTTTATCAATAATCCTCATTACTGATGTGTTCTCTGCTTTAACATGTACGTTGGGAGAAACTAGATCTTTTGCTACTAGATTTTGTAACTCAGAGGGTCCAAATCCATCCCTGCACAAGTACTTTCTAGCAGACCACTTTCAAACATGGCAAAGTACATTGAAAGGTCTGCTTTGCACTTCAATGACTGACCAGAAGATGACTGTGGACCTGGCATTATATCTGGTCACAACCCATTATGTTTATTCTTGTATTAGTCTGGAGAAAAGCACTCAGAAACCACTAGGCTAGTAGAAAGAGACAGTGAGGAAAAGAGTAAAATAGAAAATTTTCAAGTATCAGGCACCTTCCCATAATGGTTTGTCTTCTAGATAAAGAAATAAAAATCAATTTAAATGAGCGGGGAAAATGCTAATGTAAAACAGAACTAGTACAAAGCTGAGATGGCAATTTTGCAAGCAAAAGTAGGGACTTGCAGACACAGTATTTTCAGTATTCTGCCATTACAGAAAAGTTTCACTACAGAAAACAATGGAGTCAAGCAGAAGAAAAGTAGGTGTATCCCTCAGAGTTGTCTCTTCACACATGCTGTACATCTGCATTTAGCCAAGACAGTCTTTCCTTGTGAAGCAGAAAGATTTTCTGTGGAGGAAGGATGTTCTGAAATCTAGCAGGCATTTGAAAGACAGCAGGGAAACAATGAATCTGCTTTTTGAAGTTGCAGATAAGGATTAGGTGATGGTCCCTATTTTGTCCTGGATGTTTAAATTCATTGGTTCTTCAGTCTCAAAGTCACACTTTGAATGGCTCAACCATGAGATATTTCTTCTCATTATCAATTACCTAATTGAGCTAATTAAAAGGAATCTACTACCATCTGAAGCTAGAGATGCTGCAAAGGAAACCTACTCTAAGTGGATATAGCTCCTGCTGAAGAAGCTGTGGTTGCTACAGATGTTTGAATCCAAACTACACTGTCTGCAGTGAATGGTAAGGTGCTGGTGAACATTTTGCTTTACAGTACTTACTGGACTTTCTTGGTCAGCAGGGGTTTAACGAAGCCAGGTGCTTAAGGGGCATCACCTCTATGTCACTCAAATGCTGTTAGTATAGCAGAATGGGCCCCTGAGGATTCACAAGGTGGATTCAAAAGAGACTAGAATTGTAATACACACTAAAATCATTATAGACTGTAATCTTAACAACTCACAAGAGTGTGTGCTGGGGTTTATCCATAGACACCTTGGGAAAAAAAGAGCTTACCAAAAGGAGTTTGTCATCCCCCACTGATAAGCAAATACCCACAGCAGTGAAATAAATCTCATTTACCTGTTACTTACCCATTCACTAGAAGTGCGTGTAAAGTGGACGCATTTTTAGTCTTCCAGTCTGAGTATAGATTCAGCCATTTTTGATGCTGCATTTCATCATTCTCTATTACAATTTCTGTTTTGGATGGTCCTCTGAAATAAATGAAAGACATTCACAGACCTTTGAATACATTTCTGTGTTACAATTATCAAGGTGAAGAGGCCTTAAAGTCTCCTGTTTACTCCAGAGATACCCAGCTGAAAGTTATTTCAAACCCATGTGTGGCAGAACCATAGTTAGGGGAATGAAATTACCCCAGAAAGCCAGGCCAGATAACATACTATTGTCACGTATGTTGTATTTTCTGACAAGAACCAGAATTGGAATTGGGAACAGCAAGTCTTCTGGTGGCATTTACTGTAGTGCATACATTGCTATACTGTTTCTACAGTTTCTTGCCTCCAAAAAGACAAAAAATAGAACTTCATATGTAGAAGACGCAAAAGAAAAAATGTTTCCTTACATTCCTATCTTTAGAAATCCATTGAAATTTAACAGTAAAGCACAGTCTGGGTCTTGTTACTAATACTTGACAGTATCTCCAAGTCCAAGCAGTCTACTTTACAAAACCAAAGAAATCAAACCTATCAAACCTGTCTTTCTGCAGCAAATTAGCAGGAATATAAAAGTAAGTTAGAATGGTTCACCAGGAGATATTTTCAGTTTAGTTATTGCCTGATAAACTCAAGACATTGAAGAAATTGCTGGTTTAGTAAAGCTCAATTGCTAAATGGAAAAAAAAAGAGTATTTGTTAAATGGCTTTACAAGTCATGCAACCTTCCAGCACAGAACCGTCCATGGTTAGCCATCAATCCATGACAACAACAAGGACTTCCAAGGACTACTCTCCTGAGCACTGGTCAAAAGCCAAATTCTAAATCCTAGCTCACTGAAAAGAGAACGAGAAAAGTTCAGAAAAACTGTGATGCATCCTACAGTTTGCCTCTGAAGCCAGTCTCTCATGGCAGTACCTAGGAATGGGTGAAGCTCTGAGCAACCTGGTCTAGTGGGAGGTGTCCCTGCCCACGGCAGGGGGGGTTAGAACTAGATCTTTAAGGTCCCTTCCAACTCAAGCCATTCTATGATTCTATGAATGTCAATCAGGTTACTAGTCTGTCTTAAGTCCAATTTTCAGTATTAACTATATTTCTTTAAAAATATTTACAGAATTGCAGCATCCTTTACCCACTCGTTTGCATAAGTTATCAAAGAATTCTGGTTTATCGTAAAGTTATCAGTGCAGTCATATGGAAAAGTTTTCAACAGGGTTGGCAGAACTAACCAGGCTCTGAGGTCATGGCCCTGGATCCTGCCTGTTACATGACTTATTTTTCAGAACCTTCTTTGGGCATATTAAGCAAATACTATTCCATGACCTACTACCCAGAATATACAGGCAGATAATAAATATTTTTAAAGACTGTGGTTTTTTCCTCATTTAGAGAGAGCTGTGTGCTGCAAAAAGAGCTTTCTTCCTCAGTGCCTGCTTACAGCAAACTCCTAAAACTCTCCTCATTTCCATTATTTGCTTTATTTTCCCACCAAACATGCACAATCTTTTTCTTCTTAAGATGGCATTCTGCTTTATAGTCTTCTGTGAACAATTACATTCACCATTTCATAACTCTGTACAGTGATACTTTATGTAGCTGTAAAACAGTGTCTGATCTATAAAATATGTAACTCAAAAAATGTGCAAAAATGTGCAAATATCATGTCATCTGGTGGATCCATATCTGTATTATCCCAAATACCAGATTAGTTTCCTGAAACCTGCAGTTCTGAATTACAGCTTGTGATGCTATAATTATCATTAAGCAGATACATCGTTTTAAGCCAGGGCAACAACCTACAAGACACAAAACAATTAATCCTGTATGAGATTTTATAATTATTAATACAAAGTATTATACCTAGTAAAAGTAAATGACGGCTATGGCTTTTTTCCTTGGTGGTCACAGCTTGATGTAATACACTCAAAACCAGTATGCCCTAATTTTTGCCTTTAGAATGCCTTCTATAAACATTTTTAGAGCATTCCCGCATTGATTATGTTTATAAAAGGTTTCCTTTCAGATAGACAAAGGCCACCACTTGTCTCAATTAGAAATAACCAGAATAAAGTAGATGTAAGAACCTTATTTCTGATAAAGAAAGCTGAAGACAATAGTTAGCATTTGTATAGAGACCAGAGCATTCTGGGAATTGGCAGAGAATGAAAGAACACTAGCTAAAAATGTTAGAGGAGGAATAAGGACTCAGGCTAGTGTGAGCTTCTGGGTCTGAGGCTTCCAGCATCCAGGAAGGGGCTGCTATGCCATGAGTATACATTATACCAGGGACTGTAAAGCACTCAGAGAAAAGAAGGGAAGTAGAGCTGTATGGACTCATTTTAGCCAGACCTGTCCTGTGCTCCAGAAACACAGCAGGCAGCAGGTTCTACTCAGCTCTCTTGGAGCTGTAGCACACTCTTCTGTGGACACTCTAAAGAAACGGGAAGAAGGCTCTCCCAATGGACAGAGCCACGTCAACACATGGTGTGTAATTTCTCCATAAGACTATTCTGGTTTACTGAGTTTCTTACAGACTCCAATGACAAGGATAGCTGCTAATTACTTTAAGAGGTCTATCTACATCTTTGAATTTCAAGTTAGCACTCTTGCCAATTTTTTATTTTAATGGCCTGTCAAAGTTGACCTAAATTAAGTCAATCTGCACAAAAGTCATGTGTGTGGCCATATGTAATCCTTCAAGATTTCAGGCAAGCCAAATAAAGAACCTTTATTATGAAACACTTTCAGAAGGCTCTTTAACTTCTTTGCAGTTTTTTGTTTGTTCCCCGCCCCCCCCCCCCCAAGGTTTGCATATAACAGAACAGCTTTGTTCAGAAACTTGATGTTGATTTTAGACTAATGCTTTTAATTATTACCCGTATTGCAACAATAAACAAAACTGAAACTGTATTTGTTGACTGAAACCATATACACCTCGAATGCAATATGCAGTTTGAGGCGCCTCAGTTTAAAAGGATATTCAGAAACTGGAGAGGTTCATGCAGATGGCTTTCAAATTTTCTAGGGGCCTATGGTACTGACGCACAAGGAGAGGTCGAGGGAATTGGACTTCTTTACTCTTGTGAAGAGGAAGGTAAGGGACAATTCAACAGCAACATGCAACTTCTTGAAGAGAAGTTAAAAGGCGATGGAATCAAATGTTTCTCAATAGCGCTGCACGGTAAAACAAAAGGAAACGGCCCAGAGTGGCAGCTTTGGAAATTCACAGCAGATGAAAAGGAAATACTTTTCCACTGGGTAGGTGGAGCAGCCCTGAATCAGAGAGACTGCAGAATCTGAATTCATCAAGGTTTTCAAGACCTGGCTAAACAGAGCAGTGGCAGAGCTGATATTGTTTTGGCGACAGTCCTGCCTGAAGTGGGAGATGGATGAGATGTTCTCCAGATGTCTGTTACAATGGGAATTTTATGGTTCTGTTGCACAGTACAAGTACACTGTAGCAACCAGTACCTATGCTGAAGAGATTAATCTTAAACAAGGCTAGCAGTTACTGGAACAGATTTTTCACACATAAAAGCATCTTTTAACATTGTAATACAGTCACTGAACTATCTACGTTACTTAGGTAAGTTTGTTAGTGGTATTTGCAAACTTAAGACATCCATACCATGGTAACAATAATGCATGCCTTCTGCGTGGTGATCTTTGGACCAGATCCTCCACCAGGCTTTCCAGAAAACTTACAAATCCTATCTGAATTCACATGACTTTACAACATCTCATGATGCTATTTGGATGGAACCATTTGAGTACTGAAATATTATTTTAAAACCCATGGGATTCAAAGAATCTATTCCTGAATAAACCACAAAAAATTCAAATCACTGTTTCACATGTCTTATATTAAATATCTGTAGTAAAGCTTTATATCCAAAAGACCTCAAACCACTCAAACATAAATTCAAAGAATACACTTTAGGGCATCCATAGTCTCAGTCTATCAACATCTCCAAAATCATATCAAAAGTGCCATAGTTAAGTAAATTTACAATAGATGCACAGCAAACAGTAATGTTTTGTGATTTTTTTTTTCTCCTCTCCATTTGAGGTGATAGAAATACCAAGCTTAGTGGCAAAAGACAAATATGTCTTTCACCTAGATTTTCATTAGGTCCTCTCTGCTGTTTTCAAAAATGAAATGGGATTAGAAACTATTAAAAAAAAATATCCTTCCAAGAGGCTTTCTTTCACTAAACAGTTAACCAAAACAGTTAACCATCAGAAAATTCAGCCAAAAGAAATCTTAGCAGGCCATCTGATCCATTCCCCTAATGTATACTAAGATCAACTACATCTAAATTCTCTTCGCATCTCCAGCCACTGTATTCCAGTATTTGTAGTTAGCAACTTTTGTCTAACGTTTGCTCTAAATCCTCCTACCTGCCATTAAAGCTCATTACTTCTGTCTTATTTCCACAGGAAATGTAGAACGGTTTATTCTTTGCCTCTTCACAGCAGCCTTTTATATATTTGAAGGCTCCTGCCTGCCCCTAACTGACCGCCTTTCAATCCTTCTTGATAGACTATGCTTTCTAGGTCTGTCACTCCTGCTGACCTATTCTGAACTACCCTCATCAAGTCAAAATTTAACACAAGCTGAATACACCAGAGGGATTACACACAAACACTGCTGGCCGTTTCTCCAGTCTGTGAAAAACATTTTTAATTCTAATCCCATCCTCCAAAACGCTTACAACTTGATGCTGAATGAGAAACTATCTGAATGACTCATGACGACACCGGACATCACCCCAGACACACTGGGACGTGTCTAGCACCCCACTGATACATTTTTATGGTTTGACAATGAATCATCAAGTGTCATATCATTTTATCTTTGTCCATATCTCCTGACTTCAGAAGTCATTTCACACAATGTTAAAAATGTATCACATCTACCGTTTCTTCCCTTTCCACAGTGTCTCTGCCTTTTCAAGGAATAAATGAAGGGAATTTGACATTATTTGTTATCGATTAATATATTCTGCCTGTCATTAAGGCATCATACATCTTTAATTATTTATTGGCAATTGAAGCTAGGCAGCTAGTTTATAAATCTCTGCATCTTCCTCTTTTTTCCTTTCTAATGCAAGACAACACACCTAACAGCTTTCAGCCTTGTGTAGCCATTCTCCATAACTTTTCAAAATTACTGGCTACCATTATTGGCAACAGTAGTGGAGATTTGCCATAGCCATCAATCTTAAATGCACTTGGATGAATTTCAGCAAAACTAGCTACTTTGAAGAGCAGTATATAATCTATTAGTTTCTTATTCTAGCCCTAATTGTTAATTCTTTGCCAGCTTAGAAACACAATATATTTTGCTGAAGTTTCTTTGTGGTTTTGTTTTGGGGTTTTTGTTTGTCTGTTTGCTTTCCTGGTTTTGATTAGTATCACTGGCTTTTCTAATTCTTTCTCCAGATACTTATGCTGTTCTTCTATACCAGTCCTTGTAAATTTGAACTACACCTCTACTCTCTCCAGAATTCCACTTTCAGCTTCACATCACTGTACAGCCTGTGCCTCAGCCAAGTTAGTCTTACTGCTTCACAGAAAGATGTCTGCTAGATCTGATGAACATCAAAGGGCACATATAATTCTAACATACCTAATTTCTTTAGTCTAAAAAAGTTTCCTTTAATCTAAGGCAATTCCAAAACCAGTAATTTAATGATTCTACAGAATCAGTCACTCATGAAATCAGAAAGACAAGATGTTTAAGTTTTCAGTAGCACTTATGTCTACCCAAGTGGGAAATTCTTAGATTTTACTAATTTTTCAAATTTCAATTTAAAAATTGGAATATTCCTTTAATATATTTGATTTTGAGCTATGGATTCCATTACATTTTTTCCTTTATGTATTCCTTATGTTCAAGGGATTTTTAGAATCAAAAAAAGTAAAATAAAATCCAATCTGTCTTCTACATTATAAATGTGCTCTCAATGGGGAAAAGTAATGTTAAGTGTAATTTCATTACCTAAGTTGTACAATGGATATATTAATTAACTAGTTTCCAAAGCATTTTAGCCTGCTACCTGCTGATCACTGTGCACAACAGTCAAAGTTTATAGTATAGAATAGTGAAACACAAGGAACGTTATGACTTGCATATTAAATGATAATGAAAAAAAACCCACCAAAAAAACCCCCCCAGAACAAAATAGAAAGCACGGATAAATTTTAGGTTGTAAAGTTAATATTCTGTTTATCATTAAAAGTAACATAATTTGGGATACTTCTATACAGCAATGGTTTTATTACCTCCTCCTCTCTATTCCACTGTGGAAAAATCTCTCAAATATATTAAGCTGCAAGTTTAGAAGAAAATATAATCCATAAACTGGATTCCTTCTCCCTCTAAAGTAAGAGTAACATTCCTCTGTTCAGCATCTATAATTCCACTGCTTTAAGCCCCATGTGACAGCAAGCTTGCAAAAGGAAGGCTGCGTTATGCCAGAAGGTAATGAATAACGTGTGTATGGGCACTAATATAAAACAGCATCTATTTACTGTTTGTACTTACTGGTTAAGATGTTTCGTGGTCTTGAGCAGAATTTTATAAAGCCATGGCTGCGCCATGGAGTATAGAGTAAAAGATCAAAACTGCTCAAGCACATCCAGAGGAGGGTCATGAAGATAGTCTCAGAGCTGGACCACCTCCCCTCTGAGGGCAGGCTGAAAGTGTTTGGGCTGTTCATCTGGGAGAAGAGAAGGCTCCAGGCAGACCCTATTTCAGCCTTCCAGTGCTTAAAGGGGCCCTACAGGAAAGATGGGGAGGGACTCTTCACCAGGGAGTGTAGTGAGAGGACAAGGGGTAATGGTTTAAAAGTGGAAGAGGGTAGACTTAGATTAGGTATTAGGAAGAAATTTTTCACTGTGAGGGTAGTGAGACATTGGAGCAGGTTGCCCAGAGAAGTAGTGAATGCCCCCTCTCTGGAAGTGTTCAAGGCCAGGTTGGACGGGGCTTTGAGCAACCTGGTTTAGTGGAAAGTGTACCTGCCCATGGCAGGGGGGTTGGAACTAGATGATCTTTAAGGCATCTTCCAACCCAAAACATTCTAAGACTCTATGATGACTTGGACAAATTGTGACACATTGATGTTTTTAAGCACATAAGACATTAAACCAAGCTTCCATTACTTCTGCTGCAGAAATAGAAAGTAATTAGAAAGCACAATAATTCATGTGAGAACAAAAGATTATTTGTCCAGCGGCTTGACTGCTCAGTTGGCAAATATTATTTCAAAATTTTGTACCAAAGAGAGTGAGAAGGTATTAGAAAAGACAAAAGGCCAGGCAGTAACAAGAGATTGGCCTTTCCCTTCCACGAATACACAGACAGTAGACGTTATGGCACAGGAAAGAAGGAAAAAGGGCTACCTGCTTTGGTGGAAAAGCAGTGGCACAGCCTCCAAGAAAGGGAGCATCAGCAGGAAGTAGCAAAGCTTACTGTAGATTTTTATAAACAAGTAACTGATAAACAGCTGTGATTTTAAGCTGATACTGACATACCAGAAGAAGGAGATCAGGTAAAATCCCCCCGTACTCTGCTGGGTACAAGCTGCAGAAGTTTATCATTATTACATTTGTTGTCTCATCATAGTGCAGGAAAGCAAAATACACTATTCCACTACACAGCCACAGAGTAACAGAACAAGTCTGCTAACTCCTGGTTTTGTCAAATTTCCAACCTGAGCAAACCACAGTTTCATGATCACCGTGCCACCAACAAAAAAAGTGAACTTCAGAGTATACAAAAATGGTTTTCTTCAACTAAACATCAAGACAAATCTACAGTTTTCTAACATAATGTTCTGAAGCTGCACGGTATGTCCATCTTCAGCAGTGCAGCCTCTACACCTCACAACAGGATACAGCTAATCCTTGATCTGAGATGCCGCTGGTCATTGCTGTTCTGTTCTCTAGCTCTGTTAGCAGGAAATGTAACTGTCAGAAATATGCTTTACTGTATTTAAATTCGGGACTCAGTGGTCTCTGAACAAAATTATCTGTCCTGAGATGAACAGGCAGTCACATCAAGTGATCAGATAGTTCTCTTTGGCTTTAAACTATGAAACCTAAGACTTGATCAAACAGTTCCCATTAGGCTCTTACCATTATAAACAAAAATTTTCTTCATACGTAACATTCTTTTTGCACTAGAGGAAAACATAAGAACTGCTAACACACATTGCATAACTGGAGCAACAGCCATCAGTAGCCCAAACCCTTTCAGACAATGCTTGGAATTTGCAGTTTTCTATGCTGTTGCATCACACAGCACACAATACATTGCATATGTTGTCCTGTGAAAAATGGGAAAAAACACATCATCTGTGGAATTAGAATTGGCCAACAGGCAGGAAAATAGCTCAAATTTTGTGCAATAGGCAGAAAAGAATTACCTTCACTGTTGCTTCAGACACAATGCTTATACATCCCAAACAGACAGACTGATATTCTGTAAAATGTGTAACCACTAATCAGTTAAGTTAACCTAACTTTAACGCTGTCATTTAATTATCTTCAGTTTTTTCATAATTCAGGCCGAAAGATTAAAAAATATCTGCAAGCTGTTAGAAAGACATTGCTTTTGTATTTTAAACATTACCACATTACATAGCAATTTGGGAAAGCACTAGACACAATTATGAAAAATAGTTTGCAGAGCTTTACATAAAATAAAAATACAGTATGCTACCATTCACTGTAATTTTTGGTCTAAGGTATTAAGAAATCTCAACTTCGATATCTCACATGCACTATTTTTCTCTAAGAATAAATACCAGAACTATTAAATGAAAATCAAGTATCATCGTAAGTCATTATTAAAGAAATAGCCACAAAGCTGGGGGTTTCTGCAGTGGGCTATCATAGGGACAGAATTTCTATATTCACAGATTTAATTTTCTGAAGGAATAAAATGAAGTAATTCCCATTGGGAATTTCTAAAGAAAAGCGCTACTTAAAATAAGTTATATTTATTAAAAAAGAAAAAAAAAAAGGATTATTTTTCATCATTATTAGAGCTCTATGTAATATACAGTCTAGTTAACCTGGCGTCTGGAAATAGCTCATTAAGTACACCAATGTTATCAACATCACATTCAGACTTTCTTGTTATCATATGTCAAATAAATCATGTAGGCAGGATGTAATGGCCAACAGATGAAGTTTATGGCTTTAGATCTGATTTCATCGTGGCATGAAGCATCACCTCATCAGTCAATCTTCCACTTCCCATATAGAGAACGTTACCCTCTGTGACATTTTCACTGCATGCCGATGCAAAGTTAACAAAAGAATTATATAATTAAATTCACTCATACTACTCCTTTTTGAAATTCATTCTGATGAATGCACTATAATCATTGTTTTTCTTATAGATCTCCTTTCAAAGCTGGTTTGCTGTATTTTTGGCAGCACCACTTCACAAAAACTTGGAGAATAGCTAAGAGAATCAAGTTTCAGGTGACTGAGAAAATCAGGCATTAAGAAAGGAATGACAAATACTATTTTGGTTTTCTGCGGTACTGCCAGGAAGAGTTAGGAATTAGTATTAGAGTCGGACTGGAGTTGTAGACTTTAGGCTTGAGCTGGAATTTCCCACTGCCCTTTACACAATCACCTGTCACTAGAAAAAAAGAATTCACTGAAAAATTGATTTGTAGCGTATCTTCCCTTGTTAGAAAATGGATTTGTGAAATTTAAGAATTATTTGTGTCTCATATGTCTCTTAAAACTGATAGGATTGCTCTGTTAGCAAGCCTCAGTGAAGCAGGAAGGTGTAAGTTTCTAATCATGCTAATTTCAGTCTAGGCACACCTCTGGAAAAGGGAAAGAATCAGAGGTCCTGTGATAATTCAATATATTTTTCATTTTCCTAGCAGCAAGCATCATAGGAAAGCTATGCAAATTTTATGTTAGGACTATAGACTGAAATATTTAATCATCTCATTTCTCTATGAACCATTTCCACACTAGGTCTAACATTGCAGTGGTCAGTGATAACAGAATCACAGAATCCCAGAATCAGAGAATTTCCTAGATTGGAAAAGACCTTTAAGATCATCTAGTCCAATCATTAACCTAACACCGATAAGACCTTGACTAAACCATATTCCTCAGCACTACATCTAGGCAATTATTAAATACCTCCAGGGATGGAGACTCAACCACTTCCCTGGGCAAGCCATTCCAGTGCCTGATAACCTGTTTGGAAAAGAAATTCTTCCTCATATGTAATCTAAACTTCCCTTGGTGCAACTTAAGGCCATTTCATCTTGTTGTATCACTTGTTACTTGAGTGAACAAATTGACCCCCACCTCTCTACAATTTCCTTTCAGGTAGCTGTAAAGAACAATAAGGTCTCCCCTGAGCCTCCATTTTTCCAAGCTCTCTCAGTTGTTCCTCCTAAGACACGTGCTCTAGGTCCTTCACCAGCTTTGTTGCTCTTCTTTGGACATATTCTAATGCCTCAGTGTCCTTCTTGTAGGGAGGGGACCAAAAATGAATCATTCACAACTCCAGCACTCCAATTGTCCTAAGAAATTCATCAACACTACAAACTACTGACCTTACCCTAAACCCATCTGATTGCAGGCCAGTTGGCTTAAATTTTCGTGCCACGCATCAGCGCAAACATGGTTATCAGCAGCTGACCTATGAACAGTCAGGAACATCAAGGAATTCATATTTTTAGACAGGGTAACTGCAAAGAAAAAGAGGAAAAACTTCAGTATTATTTCACATAGTTTTATAAACGACATACTGAAAACATACAACTGCATTCCAAAGAATTTTCCAAGATGCTGGCACTTTTGCTGATTTTATATGCTCAATAGCTATGTGACTTAAAACCAAGGCAACCACAGCTGTCAGAACCTTGCTAACATTGAATAGCATGAGACACGAAGTCACAAAGGCATCTTGAGGGCTAGAATAAACCAGAATACTCTTGACTCACCAGCACAAGTTCACATGGATTTCTGATAGCCTTATTCTTGCTAAATGATATTTTATCCCACAAATAGTCCAACTGAAATCACTAAAGTAATCTGTGGGATGAATGCTGCTTGACATAGGAGTGATGCAATCATTTGACTCTCAGTTATATGCACTCTTCCTGTCATAACAATATGTGAGTGTAATTATAGAAAGTAAAAACAACTACTTTTTATGAGAAAGATCAAGACCCCTGCTTCTCTCTTAATCTATGTTAAAAAGTGTGTGAACTGCTTTTGTCATACACAAAAACCTTCTCAAAATGGTCCAAAATGGAAATTCAAATCCCTCTCTTTTTAGGATCCCTTAAAAGATGTTGTGTTCATTTCTTCCCCAAATACATACTGGATTTAGTTAAGCTGTTTGTCAGGTTTTTGATAGTACTGATATTAACATAGCCAGTCATGATGCATTTTTCCTGTATGCTGAAGGTGCTTCTGCTTCTCTCTTCATGAGAAAGGCATGTATCCATCCTAGATGGCTCCTTTTCAAATATGCATTCCTAGCATAATTCCCCTCTGTTGCATAGGTTTTATTACATTCTGTTGTTTATTGATTTCATACAGTGTTAAATATTTTAAAATATTTATGCAATCTACTTCAATATGAATACAAAATATTTGCTTCTGTAAGCCACAGTACACTTTTTTCTCTCTATTTAAAATTACATACCAAGCATCTCAAAATTCAGTAATATAAACAAGACTACAGTCATACACAGAAATACATGTCAACTCAGTGAAATCTCAGAAGACATATTACCACTTTTCAACCTGCTTTTTATCAGTGCATTTTTTTTAATTTTTTTTTTTAATTCACCTTCATTTTGATGTGAAGAATAATATTTGGAGAGTTCTACTTTAACAACACATAAAAGCATGAGGCCTGATCTGAATACAGATAGCAATAGCAGGTCTTTAGCCAGTTAAAAGGGGACCTAGTAGGACTATGTTCTTCTCAGAAGCTCTGAACCCACACCATTGCAGTCAGTGGGACTTTCACACTGATTTTCACAAGTACACAATCAGGGCTTAGAAGTTTTGCCCAAGTGAATTCGGTAACCGAACATCTTCCTACTGTCTCTTCTATGCACAACATTTTCCAGACTTTACACACTATCTACACATTTTAGGAGTTCCCTGACGTGTTTTTTTCTTATACCTTTGCACTGTGATACTTCACAGTGTCTTTCCTTTCTCCTTTGCCCACTTCCTTGCATGCTTTCTGAACCTCACCCTAGTCTCCCGTTACTAATAAAGTAATCATCAGTGATTATTACCATCACCCAAACACCACTTCCAGGCAGAGTGTACCACAGTGGAAACTTACCACAGTCCCATTCATCTGAGCTGTCACTGCAGTCTGCTTGCCCATCACACCAAAGCTCACGTAGCACACAGTCATGGTTGGCACATTCAAGTTCATTCTCCCCACAAAATGCTGCAAGGACAAAAACATGTTTCTCTCTGAGAAAGAAATCATAGAATCATATAATGGTAGGGGTTGGAAGGGACCTCTGGAGATCATTGAGTCCAACCCCCCTGTCAATGCAGGAACATCCAGGGTATGCCACACAGGAACAGATCCAGGTGGGTCTGCAAAGTCTCTAGAGAAGGAGACTCCACGACCTCTCTGGGCAGCCTGTTCCAGTGCTCTGTCACTCTCACAGTGAAAAATTTTTTCCTCCTGTTGAGGTGGAACTTCCTGTGTTTCACCTTGCTAACACTGCCTCTCATCCTATCACAGGGCACAACCGAAAAGAGACTGACCCCTTCTACTTGACACCCACCCTGTAGATATTTGTAGACATTAATAAGATCCCCTCTCAGGCTTCTCTTTTCCAGGCTAAACAGTCCCAGGTCTCTCAGCCTTTCCTCGTAAGAGAGATGTCCCAGTCCCTTCAGCATCTTTGTAGCTCTCTGTCGGACTCTCTCAAGTATTTCCCTGTCCCTCTTGAACTGGGGAGACCAGAACTGAACACAGTACTCCAGATGTGGTCTCACTAGTGCAAAAGTAGAGGGGGAGGAGAAGCTGCCTCGACCTGCTGGCCACACTCTTCTTTATGCACCCCAGGATACCATTGGCCTTCCTGGCCACAAGGGCACATTGCTGTCCCATAGATAACTTATTGTTCACCAAGATGCTAAGGTCCCTCTCCCTGGGGCTGCTTTCCAGTGGGTCTACCCCTAACCTGTACCAGTACATGGTGTTGTTCCTCCCCAGTTCAATGAAGTTCACACTGAGACCAAAAAAATAAGAAGGAGGGTAAGGGTAGGCACAGACCAGATTTATGGAGCAAGAAGGTAAGACAGAATTTTAACAAAATTAAGGATGGGCATCACTGAAGCAGTATGTAGTTCCTGCCACGCAGTGGCAGAGGGCATCACAACTCAAAGAGAAGGAAGGGTGTCTGGAAATGGCAAGGTCTGTGGTTACTTAGTATCATTTGTGGTCTTGTCACATGAAACCCGTCTAAGCCTCTCACAAGCTTCAAATAAGAATACTGTGTTCCACACTTTTTAGGAGACTTCTCCAAGCCTGTTTATTTCTTCATGTTCTTTGAAAAAATGTTTTACCGTAATTCATATGTATTTCCTTTCAACTACAGCAATCCTATATTCACTTTTGGATCCTCCTTTCTATTTAAAATCGTGGAATTATTTTTATCTCCACTTCAGAGATGGGAAACTGATGTACAAATAGACATGCTCCAGATCAGAGTTGGTTGCCAGCTGGCAGCATTAGATAGGGATTTCCTGAATCTCTGTCCAGTGCAGGAACCACAGGAGCTTCTATTTGCAAGTGACTTTCATCTTTCCCTCAACCACAACTAACCCCCTCCAAAAGGCAGGTGTGTAGCATTACAGTACCCTCCTCACTAACACACTTCTCTTCTGGCTTCTATAAATCCCATCATTAGGGAATTTTGTGAGCTGGGGTAGGGCAGACAGGGAGAGAATGCATGGAAGGAAGCTGAATTCAGTTGTGCCTATGTCTGGCTGTTTAACTATAATTGCCATAAAACCCAAGCATATATTTTCAACACTAGTGCAAAAAATGTACTCCACACTGAAAACCATAGAGATAGAGCAAGCAGTGCTGCCTATTCTGATGTAAGTGAACTTTCTGGCTCTGGAATAAAGTGTGCAAAACTGGAGAAGCTCTCTAACTCTGCCTTCCAGAGACAGCATATTTCAAAGCTGGAAGCTCTCAGCCGGGGGAAGTTTTCTGCTGTTTTGGAATATTTAAGCCCTGACATAAAAGCAGAGAGGAAACAGAGTCTGGTAATTACAGACTAGCTTAACCTAAGCCCTCAGAGAATCTTTTCTCTGCCATGATTTTAATGTGTGATCACTTTAATACCACCTTCCTTTTTTTTAGACTACAGCATACAGATTGCTTGGAAGGCAAATGGTATAATCTTCACAATGAGAAGCAGATTACAAAAGCTCCTGTCTTTCCAAAAGCAAAGTTAGATCAGGTGATATATGCAGTCTGCCAATCATTTTGACAACTATATTCGTATGCTTCACAAAGCACATAGAATGTGTCTGCTGCCATCCTGTCTCTACCAACAGAACTCCAGAGACTCAGAAGCAACTTTTTTAAATTGAAAAACTATATCCTACAGTCCCAGCAAAAATGCTGAAATACCAAGATTGCCCCGCAAACTACAATTTCTGCTTTCAATCAAATTCACCAAGCATCTCCTCTTTCTTGTGCAGGCTCAGTGTCACCAAGTTATGTCTTTTATAGTTTCTTGCTTGGAGATATGTCCATACACCAGGTTTTCTCAAAAGAAGGGAATTCAGAGTACCACTAATATATTCACGACAGTGAAGCTAACATCTCACAGCACCTACTCCCAGCTTCACATGCAGCTAGGGAGCCTGCAAAGCAGCTGCCATTCACAGGTCTTCCACCTCCTTCCATCCCACTAATCAGCTGTGTAGTGGAAACAGAATACTCCCACTGGAGAACAGGGGACTTAGCACACACTCTTAGCACTTTGAGCCAACTTATACTGTGTGCATGGACAGTATGCCCGTACCATCAGTGTACCGTACTAAGTTTTGTTTCTCTGATACTTAATCAGGTTGGATTGTAGAAGCCTGTGGAGCCAAGCGAGGTGCCAGAATCTAAGAAATGCCATGTAGAAGAGAAATCAGATAAAGCATGGAGATATTAAATTTGTGAAGGAACAGATCAGAAGGAAAGTCAAGTGGAAATAAACTAAAAAAGAGTAATGAGCAGATATACCTATAGGGGAAAGAAATTGGGAAAAGAAGGTAAGGTACAAGGAGTAAAAAAAAGAAGCACAAAGACACAAGGATATGGAGGGAGAGGAAAAAAAGGAGAGCACTGGAGTGACCAAGGAGACAGCAAGGATTCAAGGATGTGAACAACAGAGGATACAAGATGAGGAAAGAGATAAATTGGTGCCATAGAAAAACTAAAAAGGAAACTGAGGGAATGACTAAGCCTTTCTGACTGTAGAAAACCTTTTTATTTGCATTTATCTTGTACCCCAAAATCCCAAAAATGTAATCATCCCTTCAGGGGACTAATAAACTGCATAAGCCCTTACAGCAGTTCTTTTCATCCATCATGTCTGGGCAGTCGGGGAAACCATCACAGATCATAGTGTGTTTGATGCACAGCTTCTTTGATGGACACTCCCAAAGACCCCTTTCTTTACAGCCTGGAGGCAGAGAAGCACAGTTTTGAAACACTTGCATGCAATATCAAATCAGCTGTTTCCTTCTTCCTCAATAATCCTGAAATATCAAAAATATTTTCACTTGTAATATGAATTTTAAAAGGTATCAAGAATAGTTACTAATGAAGAAATGGAAATAAGATTGTTACAGTGCACACTTGATAAATAGGTATAAAATATATAACACTTCATAATTCAGTGCTTTTAAAATAATAATCTGCATTATGCTACGCATACCTAAAAGTAATGGTTTAGGCACTAGCTCAGTTAGCTCAAAACCCATACACCACTACTCTTGAAATACACTTACTAGTAATACATAAACTTTTCTAATCCTGAATTCTGCAAAGCTTCCTTTAAAAGCACTCTACACAGACCTTTGGTCTTTCAAAAGCAAATCCTATTGACAGCATGGAAGCTCCATGAAACAGTGTAAAAATAACATCATTCTTTTCAAGAGTGCTCATACAGAACCTAATGCAGATTACAATGAAAAGTAGAGAGTTGCTGTTAAGTAAACCACAGATTTCCTGGTTTCATAATTTGAAACCAAAACAGTTTGAAAAGATTAAAAAGACCCAAGTCCTGCTAATCAGCCTCTCTGATTTCAGGAGGACTACTTATAAAACTGTGTCAAAGTGCTTTGACAGTAAAATTCCTGTTAGTCAGACAGAGGCTTAAGGTACATTTTAGAGAAGTATTTTCTCTTGTTTCATTTCACTATTTATTTCCATCAAGTAATAAAGCACTTTACTCTGATACTAGTTTAGATACTTGGACATAGAAATGTCCTGCACGTGACATTCTGGTTTTATAGGAAGCCATAAAAACGACGTGTTTTCCTAACTAAAACACAGTTTGAATGCCTTGTTTGGCCTGTTCCATAGATAATAAAGCTAGTTTTCATTTTAATCCAAGCTCAAATTCAGGTGGCAGCCCTGATGGCCCCACACATAAATAGCTGAGGTATAAACTCACCAACTGCATTTGAAACAGCGTGTTTGCCCTGACCTGGAACTACAGCAGTGTATTAGCAGAAAGTTACTAAGCAGAGATGTTGTTCCCAAGAAGTGTTATTTCAGAAATGAGTATTTTACAAACATGAACCAGAGAATCATTACTAGCTCATATAATTACTGGAAAAATCTACTCATGTTTTAACTGTACCTGGATATGTGGAGTACTTGATTTTTTTTAGATTCAAAAAGCCATGTAAATAAATGTTACAGCACAGAGAAATAAACAGCCTTGAACCTGTCAAACTAATTCAACATGATCAAAAGGACTTTCTTGGGTATCATCATTTTCCAGGTCTTCTTCTTGCCAAGATTTGTGATAACTATTAATGAAAAATTAATTGAAACCAAACAAAATCTCTACTCTAATAAAGAACAAAGAATGTCAGTCATGTTAGGAACTTGATATGAAAATAAAATTAAAAAGCTTAAAAAAAATATAATTTATGAACCTTGCCATTTTTTAACAGAGTGTTTACAATTAATTAAATGTGTGTTTGCTTTTCCCCTTCATCAAATATTATAGCACTACACTGTGAAATGTAACATGATTCTTCAAAATTTATCTTTGAGTACAACATAGACAAATACAGAGACAATTCCCTAGGAAAAATGAATTCAGTGTTCAAATATATATTAAAAATTACAAATATATTTTGTTGGCATAAGCCATCTACCATCTGGTGTATTTATTTTTCTTCTCCAAATATTTGTGTGAACTACAATGAAATGGAAGTGAAAATGGAGGTAGGAAAACTTGTCCATATTTACATTACCCCCATCCCAAACATACGCTTTAGCAAGAGACAGGGATTCACATATGATCTTACCTTCATTCTTCTTCAAAATATGAAGCAAGTTACCATTTATTGACATATATTCCCCACGCAATTATTACTAAGTCATTAACATTAAGACCAGCACATTTTTCTCTCAACTAAAATACTACAGTCAGAACTCAGACCGCAGAAAATAGTGAAGGACAATACTGGTTTTGAAAGTTATATCCTCATTTTATTTAATGCTCTTCTAGGAACCTCTTCTGCTCTCTGCAAGAGGCATTGTTCAGCAGCCAGCAAATTAATATGACAATACCACAAACTCTCTTGACATCTACCATAATAATAATTTTCAGGAATTACCTTCCTCACACTTTATTGAAATGTACTCAGAAGTCTCACAGTCAGAAATCTGGGTCAAATTTTCTGCCTCAGAAGTTCTGAGGTAGTTCTGCCCAAATCCTAGTCTAAATGGCACTTAAGTCTTAGGGTTTTGCTGCAGTTGAATGGGTGAGATTTCCTCTCACAAAGATCACATGAACGTATGGCAGGGATTCCTAACAGCAGGAGGCAGTGGGTGCTGAGTACAGCTCTACACTGCTTGGACAGAGTATACTTTAGTCTCTTCAAACTGTTCTACCTTAACACTTTTGGCCAGAGTAGCTTGAGCATCCAAAAGTCGTAGATAGTCTTTTCCAGCCTCCTCCCTGCGCTCCCTGTCACTTCAAATAAAAGGGTTTTAATTTAAATACAGACTGTTACTGGTATAATTTCAAAGGATAAATCTAATAAACTGTGAGCTAGCCATTTACACGTAGAACGATCATCAGGTTTTGATTTTGTCCTGCACACATGGCATACGAATGAGTCACAGAGAGTTACTTCTGGAGCACTACAAGGACTTTCTGTTCTTCAGTAATGGTGTTACTCCTGGTCAATGTAATGTCACTCTGACAGTGGTAATTTCCTAGCAGATACAGGCTTCTATATTTATAGAAACTGATAAGAATTCTGCCGATTGCTAGTGACAATCTGTCTAGACTACAGAAACAAAAAGAGATCCACTCAAGAAATTAATGTTATATATTAGAGCAGTATTTCATATGTTAATGTCTGGGAGAATAAAATTATCCTAAAAGATGCATAGCAATTAGTGCTCTAAGGAGTTAAGAACAGGTGGCAACAAAGAACATTTGGCAGGGAGGACAACTGAGACAACCGAGTCAAAGATAAAGAGATGGCAAACTCTGAAAGAGTCACCATGATCACAAGCTTTGCCTTTCCTTTAAAATCCAAACAAGAGAATGACCTAGTATTAAATCCTGTCTCAGTGAGCATACCTTTTTTTTGCTTTTTGATTTCTTTTTTCAGGGGTAGGGGAATGGGGCAGAAAGAGGAGACAAAATATAAGTGTGATTTGAAAACTCCCGGAGTCTGAGAATACATTGTACCTTAGTGATAAGTTGGTTGGTTACTCCAATCATTAAAACAACCTGCTCTTAAAAAAAGTGGTATTTTATAGAGCTGTCAAGCTTAAATTTTAGCCTAGCTTCAGCTGTCAGGTGTTGGATCTTACTTTATTTTTGTGCATCTGAGCAGAAAGTTTATTGCAAGAGTTTTGCTGCTCACATAAACTGCCTTCATCTTAACCTGCTCTCTGTCAAAAAACCCCACAGGTTGTGCACCTTAGCCCTACTCTGATGGAATATTTTCCAATCCTTTACTCATATTCACAACTCTTCTCTAAATCCTTAGTGATTTATAATTATTGTCTTTGCCCCTCGGGATGCCAGGCCAATATGCAGCACTCTATCGAGGCTACACCTTAATCACATAAAGAAATAGCATAAACCCCTTTTCCTCAAAATTCTCCTGACAGCACAAACAAAATAAACAGCGACCGAGAGATTTGTTGGTTATTCTCAAGCTCAATGCATCCCCTTAATTAAAAGTCAAGAGCATCTCTACCATAAGTAAACTCAGAAATAGACTGGAGAATAAACTTTGTGGTTACCCTTTTATCCTTGTACCTACAGCCTAAGACTGACCAGTCTGAAAAAATACGTAATTTTGGACCCTTGCAGTACAGAATCCATTTCAGCAACACAAATCTTTTGCCAAAACATCATAATGAGAACATTACCGTGTATAAATTTAAAACTATATTTATGAATTCAAGATTCAAACCACTAGAAAGTCACATTTCAGCTCAGTAGAACCTCCAGCAATATCAAGAGAGTTAAATCTGCAGCATTTTTTAAATCTTGATTACTAAAGGAATACTCAAACATCCTGGGACAAAGTTATCAGAATCTAAATGATCAAGTATCATAAACTGCATTTATATTAAGCAAGAAGAATGCTTGCTGAAGTATTTTTACTGCCACTAGTCTTAAAATAAAAACCACTTTCAAACATATTTTTCTTACAGAAAAAGGGGCTTATCCTCTGAACTCTCATGCTATGGTTCAAATAACTTTAGAAAAAGCAAAACTCATTTTCTAATGCTTCAACCACTCTCCATTCAAAAGATCCAACTCATCGAATTTATTTACCACAGCTGTCCTCATCACTATCATCCTCACAGTCAGCTTGACCATCACATCTTCTGGATGCCAGGACACACCTCCCAGAACGACACTTGAAGTGACTGGGTGAGCATTCTGTCAATGACAAGGAACAGGGAGAAAAAAAGACTCATCATGCCTGGGTACGTACTTATCGCTGTGACTGCTTCAAAAGGGTAAATGATAGGAATAGAAACCTTGTGCAATACTAAACTGGAACTGTATGGCAGGCAAGACTCTTAACAATTGCACTGTGAAAGGGATAGAACTGCATTTTCCAGAGCTCTCCCTGGGGTACTGCTCTGTCAAATCTCAAAGCTTTGACAAGTAACTGGCATACAATTTATAGATTGAGGGCATGGATTTTCTAGTTACTTTTCTCACAGTTGTGGCAATGTGTGAAGCAGAAATAGATCATCTGATGTGTTGAAATGACTAGAAATCCCCAAGGAAAAAAAATAAAATAAATTGGCAATTGTGTGGCTATTTGAATTAATAAAACCACCTAATAAATATCCATTAATGAACCCTGCTGCCTCATCTTACAGAGCACCATTTTGAGAAAGATTTATTTAGATGGTTTTATAAAAACTTCACATTTTTTTCGCTCTCTATATCACTGACTTTGATGTACAATCTCCATCATACGTTGCCTTTTTTTTCACCTTCTTCCAAAATCTCTTAATACCATACTTAATACCATGCAGTGCCTTGGGTAAACTTTAGGATTCCATAAACAGTTGCACCAAAAATATCTTCAAAGAAATCAGAAGCCTTAGAAAATAACATTCTAATGACAAAAGTTATGTGAACTATACCACCAACATTTAAGACTACCTCGTTATGAAAATAACTAAGTTTACAATGTGTACTGCCTTGGCCAGCAGTATTCTTGGATTCAGCACTGACTGGGAGAGATGTTAAGCAACTCAGCATGTTGTAATAACTGTGTTGATTATAGGCTAAATTACAAAAATCAACTATATTTTGTAATCGTAAACATTTTAAATGCTCTCAGAAGCTTAATTTCTTTTGTTATACATGCTTTTTTCAGAAATATTTATATAAGATTTTAAACTTCCCAGGGAAGACTTTCTAACCAACATTGGTAGTCAGTTGAAAACTGTCACTGAATCAACATAAAACTGCAGCAGTAAGAGAATCCAAACCAACTCAAATAAGACCCATTAGTTAGTTACACTGTTTCTAAAAGAATACTAAAATGTCCTCCTTTTTCACTGATGTTCCAAGAATACCTATTTCAATGTTAAGATGATCAATATAAAGCGAAATTTCTTTTTAAATTCCAATTTTTATAAGTGAACAGAATTTATCTCTAGAAATGGAACATACTAGTGCTGTACGTAGTAGTATATTTAAAATATAACCATTCTATGTTACATTTCAAAGCCAAATGTTTTAATAATACAGGGAGGAAGGTTAAAAGACAGTTGATGTGTGAGGAAATTAAAGTACATTTTTCAACTGACCTTATTGTGCCAAAAGATCTCTTTTCCTTTCCTACACACTGCTGTGTAATAATGGATAACTCCTTTCCATCAGCCCGCTGCTGTGGAGGAAAATTACCCCCTTGTCTCTCAAGAGTCCCACAACAGAGGATGCAATTACTGTGGTATTATGTATCTCTATAAAATCCTCACAGTGATATATGTGCACATGAACGCTGCTTGAACAAGCAGTACTAACTGCTATATATATATATGCTTTACTGGTTTATCGTTATTCACTGGCTACATTCACAGCAATACGTGTTCACTAAAAGAACCATAGACTAACTAGCTTTTGCCCATTGCTTTCTCTGAGCAAGATCAAGGCTGTGGAAACACCATCATCACCACGCAAACACAACTAAACACAATCAGCATATTGCAGCCACTTTAGCACGCATCATCTCACTATCTTCCCAGTTACTTTGGTGATGTTTTGTTAAGAAAAAGGCACATCAGAATCCCCACAGATCCCACATCTGATGACCGCTGCATAAGGAAAAGCTGCACAGCTTCTCTCTTTGTACATCCAAAGAATATCTAGAAACATGTCAGGCAAATTCATTGTTTTTTCCCCCGTGTTCACACCCACAATGATTAGTATTATGGCTGAACCCAAAAACTGAAATTTGTCAGTTGCTACTGAAACTGGTTTCGCACAACTCTCTACAAAACCTTCCCCAAAGAAAAAACCCAAGAGCAAACAATGGCTGGCAAAGACATTAACATTACAATATTTTTTTTCAGAACTGTCATGGGGCTTAGCTTTTTTTAAATTGCCAAGAGTCTGCCTCCTGGTTAGAAAAACAATATTGTATCATCTAAACAGGTTAAAAAGTGAAGTATGAATATAAGCAAGCAGTGGGTGTGGTGTTAGCAACAAACCTCAAACACTGATTTGCAGATATTGAGAGTGATTGAACCTTCCTTCAAATAGATTTCCTATAAGAACTTCCTCTTATCTGCAAACTGTAGGTATCCAAATTCCTTAAAACCCAGTTTGGAATCATTTCCACAGTTTAAATTTTGTAATTTAAAGAGGAGGTATGAGGGGGGGAAAAAAGCAAAAAAACCACAAACAAACAAACAAACAAACAAAAAAAACAGAAAAAACCCAAACCAAAACAACAACAAAAAAAAAACCCAACCAAAAAAAAAAAAAAAAAGGTGACTTTAGGAAGTTAACTAAATCTTTAATTACTTGTGATATATATTTATAGGAGTTACCTTCTACATCTTCATCTGGTGTTAGACAAGTTTGGTTGTCTGAGTTCTCATCTGGAAACTGAGTGCAGTCAGTATCTTCTGGCCACTGCAGACCTACAATCCCAAGCACAGACTCACAGCGTTCCTTAGACTGTACACATAATGTCCTGAGGAGACAAAGTCGAATTGCACAAAGTAACAGAGGGAAAGCCATAAATTCTCAGTTATTGGAAGGTAATGATCTTAATTTTTACCTTGGCTACGATTAAGGAAAAATTAGCTACTCAGATTTTACAAGAAAAAAAAAAAACAACCCAAAATATACATTGCTACTGTTGAAACTTTATTTTAAGTTACTGTATCACTGTATCACAGACTGCTAGAGGTTGGAAGGGACCTCTGGAGATCATTTAGTCCAACACCCCTGCCAAAGCAGGTTCCCCTAGAGCAGGTTGCACACAAACACATCCAGGAGGGTTTTGAAAGTCTCCAAAGAAAGAGACTTTCTTCAGAACCTCTCTGGGCAGCCCCTTGCAATGCTCTGTCACCCTCACTGTAAAGAAGTTTTTCCTTATGTTTAGGTGGAAATTCCTCTGTTCCAGTTTGTGCCCATTGCCCCTTGGTCCTACCACTGGGCACCACTGAAAAGACCCCATCCCCTTGACACCAGCCCTTTAGATATTTATAAGCATTGATAAGATCCACAAGTATGCAGAGTATTACCCAAGCAATAACATAATAGCCAAATACAACTACTTACTGTCAAATGCTTCAAAAGTACAAAGGGAAAATACATAATAGAAAAATCCCCTATTATTTTAAGCAGTATTTTAAACATTTAGCAACTACATTTGCCTGGAGTCATAGCTGATTTGCTGTTCAATTCAATAGTCTTGTCTTATATCCATGGTATTTTAAATCCCTGTTTGCTTCAGCTGTCTCTTTTTCTTATTTGTTGTGGAATAGTAACTACAGCATGGGATTAGAAACATCAACATCCTTTTTGTCTCCTCCTCTAAACAGAAACATGCATGATGCTTAACAAGGATTTGACTAAGCCATTCTTAAAAACTCTTCAGTTAGCAAGGTTCCATATACTTCCTTATCACTCTTCTCATACACAGATAGCTATTATTTTACTTATATCTGACCTATAGCTCTCCTGATGTACTTTAAATCCATTGCTTTCTGGTTTAACCTCAGTGAACAATGTATTTTCTCACAGAAGCTCTTTTATCTATTTGAAGGCTATGATGTCTCCTGAAGTCTTCTTTTGTTTCTAGACTCAGCAGCTCATTTAATTGCACCTTTCAGGTCCTATTTTCTAAACTGATAATCATTCAGACTTTCTCCTGCCATTTCAAAGAAAGTTCTCCTTTGTTCTTCTAGGTTGAAAAATGTTCAGCAGTAGGATCCCACTCATTTCTATTTTTTTTTAAGATTCTGTCATGTCACTTTTAACTTGCCTTTTATTTAATTTGATTAATTTTTCCAGATCTTTCTTCTAGGAATGGACATTCCATTCATGGAAGGCATTTTATGCCACTCATCCTCCTTTGATCTTTTGACCAATGGACCATTTTTTTTCCTGCAGTAAACTTCATGAAATGCAGTAACCACAAAGCAAAGCAAACAGGTCCAATTATTTTATGCTCTTTTCAGAAAACAATACATTATTCATCTTTTCAAATTTAATTTTGGTTTTGGAGATAGCATGAAGTAGAGTCAATGTTTTTCCCGAACCAAATAATTCACCATTAAGTTAGGCAGCTGGAAGGAATGGCTGAATGGATTGACATTGTTTAACTATGGTACAGTTACAGATTGTCTCTTTCCTTTTATAACCTCTTCAATATCAAAAAGGTTTTCTCACAACACTTTATAGCCTCAGATTTCTGAAGACCTGAATTTTTATTTACTAATGTCAAAAACCCAAACCCAACAGCAATAATGTAACAAACACATTTTTTAAATTCTATTTTGTTAGCTGAGACATCTATGCCATTTCTGTCCTGTGTTCTCTCTACACACTCAAATCTTTGGCCAAAGTTGACCCTTCTCAAAAGTTATTGCAAGACATTAAGCTGTCAGTCTGTGGGGAAAGAATTAGAGATAATCTTCAAGTAGTGGTCATCATAGTGCATATGGAAGCCTATTACAATACTGCTAGGAAAACTGGAAGAGCAATTTTTTTGGTTTGTTTGTTTGTATTTTTCTTTTTATGCTCCCCACATTGCTAGATAGAGTCGCACAGCTGGCGTATCAGAATACCTTGGTAACAGACTACTTTATTTACTTTTCAGTCAACTACCATCTGTGGTACTGTCTATGAATCAATCTAATGAGCTAACAGTTACCAAGAGTACACATCACAAAGCAGAAAAATCTCCCCCTCATTGGTAGGAGAAAGAAATAAAAGGTTAAAGAAAAAGACGTAGCATAGAAATAAGTAGTTTTCCACAATGGAATTCAATCTAGCACTTTTTAAAGAACATTAAGCGTATTTAGCAGTTAACTGAAATATCTCTTTACTCTCCCAAGTAAAATACAATAATGGGATGCCTCAATTGATACCAACACATAAAGGGCATGAGATTTGACCAGGATTACTCTTCATACACATCTGTCACAGTTTTGAAGTAACACCAAAGTCAGCTGGAGACTGCTTAAATAGACAGATAATCTCCATGCCAGTATAGGCTAACATGACTAGGAAGGCATTTACTGCTCCCAAAATAAGGGACACTGATATGCTTTTTGGAATGCAAGAGACTTAGAATCTCTAGAAGCTGTTTAGCACCTTGCAGAATCAATTCATAGCAAAGATATTTTGTAATTACTAGGGAGCAGGAATTTCTGAGCTTATTCTATATGTTACTCATCTCTGAAACTCCATTTGTCTTCAGTGAGAACCCAGAAGACAGTTAGCTCAAAGATTATTTCACCAGATCTGGAGTAATATTACCAATGCCTTATCAGAGATGAAGAATACTGTCCAGAATTTTAAAACATACTTGACAGATCAAGGAATGGCCTCAATAACAGCAAGTTCACTTCTTTCAAAAAACCTCATCTGTGTTCCTTTAACAAAAAGACCTTCAAGAAGACCATTAAATAAAGCGTGACAGTCAATCTACCACCACAAAGACAATGAAAAGCCTTGCAAAGCAGGGACAGATATTTTATACAGTGGAAATAGAATTAATATTGTTTAGCAATACCACCTAGAATGAAAAGAACAGAGCAGTGTTTGGGGTTTTTTCTGCCCTACCTTTATTAATTAACTCAATAGTTTATTGCTATAAGGCTATATGTGTTTTCATTTCTAAAACATTTTATGTTTTCACATTATATCTACATCTCAAATTCTTCCTAAAACATTGTGGTAAAGCAAATACTACAGATCTTAGTGGGACCTTCAGTGGGGACCCTTCAAGTTACCCCTTCCTGATAAAATCACTCTATTTGTGATCTAACATAAGAGTGAAAGCTGAAAACCGTTATAAAAGTAGAGCTTTGAATACCAAGGTTTAAGATTTTATATTGTATATTCAATCTGATCTAAGTGTGATGTTACCACGTTTTGAGCAGGAAGTCAGACTACTTCTAGAGGTGCCCTTCAAACTAAATTATTCTATGATTTCTACAAGATCTCTTCATGTATTTAATACCTTACATTTGAAGGCTATTCAACTGTATTGTGATACTGCCTAAGATTTGTTAGCTGAAGCAAAGAGCCTATAATTTACCTTTTGTTCCTCTACATTAGAATAAGTTAGCCCAATTTTTATTTATTATACTGCTTTCTAAAAAAAAAAAAAAAAGAGAAAAAGAAAAAGAAAAAGAAAAAAAAAGATTTGATTTTTCCTACAAGCAAGCCTGAAACACTTGCACAAACTACTCTGCAACTTTGCAGCTATCCCATGTGCAGCATTCTAACTTTCCTGTTAGGTCCTTATGTGAGGATTAACCAATATCTTAGGAAACTTCCCTGTGACTCACTCTTAATTTGCACTAAGAAGCACATCACTGGACAAAGAAATGTCACCTATTTGTCTACAAGTCACGTTGTAGGAAATCTTAGGACATGTGTTGCAATTTTCAATGCAATTTTCTTTCAATACAGTAGATGTTCATTGACCAATACTGTCAGATTAGGCCCAATAGAAGAGCCAGAAATACAGTTTGAGAAGGCTCTAGCAGCCAGCGGCTCAAAAAGAACGGCCAGCTGACCAGGTTTATTAGCTCTCCTAACCTGCAACAACTGCTGCTACAAAAGCCATAAGATTTACAGAACATAGACACTTTTGAACAGATACAGGCACAACCCTGAAAAGTACAGTGATGTTCATTGATGAGGATGGTAGAAAAGTTAATCTGACAAGGAGGAAATCTGCTAGCCTGTAATTCAGAATACTGTGGCACTCCTCTAATTTAGAAAGGTAAGCAGGTATTAAAATCTCAGGTTTTGTTACCAGTATGTGGATACAGCTTTGCACAGAAGAAGTGATATGCAAGGAACTATTACAAATGCTAACGTTCTAAATGAAAGTAACTGATTCTATGTTTAAATACCATTTATAGTGGGGCAATTCTAATCAAACACACAGAAATTTTAAACGCTTCATACAAAGCTCAGAGCATCCTTCTGGACAAATTGTCCAACTTGGGGGTGAGTAGGCTCATGGTGTATTAGGTGAAGAACCTCAGGGTTCTCTTCTAGTGCCAGTTCCGTTCAATATATTTATCAACTCTCTGCACGCAGGAGTTGAATGCACCATTAGCACATTTGCTGATGATTCCAAACTGTGAAATGCTGTTGGCTCCTTTGAGGATCAAGGGGCCTTGCAGAGGAATCTAGACAGGTTGGAGCATTGGGCATTCATTAACGGGATGAAATTTAACAAGTCCAAATGCCAGATCCTGCACCTAGGACAGAGTGACGCAAGGCACGAGTATAAACTGGCAGAGGATGGGCTGAAGACCAGCCCTGCAGAAAGGGGTCCAGGCATGCTGATCGACAACAGGCTTAATGAGTCAGCAACGTGCCCTGGCAGCCAAGAGGGCAAACCACATCCTGGGGGGCATCCAACACAGCACAACCAGACAGTCAAGAGAGTGGGTTATCCCATTGGATTTAGGGTTGGTGCAGCTTCACCTCAAACACCGAGTGCAGTTCTGGGCCTCACAATTCAAGAAGGATGTGAAGGTCCTTGAATGTGTCCAGAGGAGGGCATGAAAGCTGGTGAAAGGGCTGGAAGGAATGTCTTATGAGGAGTGGCTAAGGACTTTGGGCTTGTCTAGTTTGGAGAAAAGGAGGCTGAGGGGAGACCTCATTCTCTCTACAGCTTCCTGAGGAGGGGAGGTGGAGTGGGAGGTGCTGATCTCTTCTCCCTGGTATCCAGTGATAGGACACATGGGAATGGTCCAAAGCTGCACCAGGGAGGTTTAGACTGGACATTAGGAAGCATTTTTTTTACCGAGACGGTGGTCAAACAGGCTTCCTAGAGAGGCTGTCAATGCTCCAGGCATGTCATTGCTTAAGAGGCATTTGGAAAATTTCCTTAATTAACATGCTTTAACTTGGTCATCCCTGAATTGGTCAGGCCATTGGACTAGATGATTGTAGGTCCCTTTCAACTGAAACAGCCTATTCTATTCCATACATTTAGCAAATCATCGAACTGGTATTCCTCTCCTTGGTTTGAGCACTTCAGATGTTAATCATACACATGTAAGGAACTGCATTTAATGTTCCTATAAAATATGCTTCTCTACCTTTTGCTATGGAATTTCAAAGAAAAATTTCTGGCATTTTAAATGGAAACAAAAACTTGGGAAAGACTAATACAACAGACAATGTCAGTCAAGAATTAAATGAATTATAGAATTGTACCTGCAAGGTGGGATCCGCTGATTTGTGTGGGGGTCACATTTTGGTACTAAGATTGTACAGGCAAAAAACATAAGGTACTTGTAGCAGTTGGTCTGAACCAAGGCTGGGAAAAGAGAAGACTCCCAGCTGATAGAGGCTTCCTTCTGCGTCCTGTGGCCCAGGTAGTTTGGGTAATAAGTATAGTTGTAAGGCAAGTTCATACAGAGTTCCAGAGTAATTGGTTCACACTGACCTTTCACAGAAAGAAAACAAACAAACAAACAACAAAAAATAAAAATAAACAAAACACAAATGGTGTGAGATTAAATGAAATACAGAATAAATAATTACATACGTATTTAAGAAATTTATCAGCGATTTCCTCTCAGGCTTGATAAACTACAAGTTTCAGAGCTCAAGATCCCTTATGAGCCTATTCATAACAGTAAAGAAAGGTGGGTTTGACCTCTGCCTACATAATAACCTATTGAGAGACTTACATTCCCTTACTAATACGCATTAACTTCCTGAGTAACTTCTTTATTTTAACGTGAAATCATTCTTTAAAAGCAAATTTATTCTTTTCAAATGAAGTTTTTAATTATTTTAAAAAGCTCCTATACCATACAGCAACACACTTCCTACTGGTGTCCTGTAGCACACCTCATACTGGCAGGGCAATTGTCAAAATTAAGAAGAATGGGATTATAGGATATTTCTCTAGTCCAACATCCTACTTAAAGGCTGGTCAGCTCTGAGGACTGATCAGGTTTCCCAGGGCTTAATTCAGTTGGGTCTGATGTCTAGTGACTGAGTCTGCCAATCAGAGGGCAGGATATTTATTTTATTTCATGCGTCCCAGTATCTGAAGAATGAACAGGGACAATTAGGTTATATACTGCACAAACACTGAGTAAGAGACAGTCTATATGCTAATAATTTAATTCAGATAAGATAATAAAGAAAATGATAAGAAAGAGCAAAAGAAATGCAACAGCAACAAGTGCATATTATTACACAGACTACAGGTATATACAAAAGACATCCAGCTTTTTCGGGGTTTATCATAACAAATATTGAGCTGAATGGGTAATGTGGATTTTGAAATTTATACAGCTTTTGTATTCTTCCCAAATTGATAATCACTAATACTTATTTATAAATTTCACTTCAATTCACTGAAATTTTATTTAGCACTGAGACCAGTGTGAAATTATTTATTTTTATTTACTTTCGGAATATGAGAAAATTTTCTGTGAAGAATTGTACTATTCAAAAGTCATTTGTTAGCAAAAGACTGCAGATATTTGCCTGTTCTGAAAGCAAATGCACCTTAACACAATTAACATCCTCCACTAGGCAGTTGCTGACACTGCCAGCACAGTGTGGCAACTGTGTGATCCTATAGCTGCATCTTTGAGAGGAAGTTGAAAGAAGATCCAACAGTCGATTATCCAGCTGAGCAGCAGTACTGGCCAGTCTTTCTTGGACAGGCATACCCTGTTACAACCTCTTCTAGTACTGACCTCTAACCTGGGGATCACAAAGCTCATTTTATGTACAGCTTTACTTCCCTGTTAAATCCTTGTGAACTGACAGTACTGAACTATTTCCGATTTCTCAAAGTACTTAGTCCCAGCTTTGGAGTACATGATGTTTCCAGATGAGTCCAGATGAGTTTAGTTTTGCCTTCTGATCTTTCCCCAGTAAGCATCTTTTCTTGATGTGTACAGGATATTACACATTTTTCAGTATTTCATGATGGAACTCAAGTAAATGAACACAGAAGTAACATGCAATGTTTTAAATGTTCATGTAACATAACATTATTCAAGACTAAAAAGTAGAAATGTACATGTATCAGTCTCTATTTCGTTACGCCTCATGTTTATAGGGGTTTAGGTGAACTCTAGAAGCAAATCTAGTCCACTGAAATGCCTCTGTAGGATAGCTCTTTACATGTTTTCAGTACGATTACAATTTTCACAGTACGCACACTTAAGGGCAATATATGACTGAATTGAAGTAAATCTAGTATTAATCTTTCCTTCTGATGTCTGTCATACAGTTTAAGAGATCTTGCTACTCCCTTATTTATAGTATATTTAAGTACAACCTAATGAGTGGGGAACAAGGAAGAAAATTCATTGCATCTTTTATCCTAAATAAAAAAAAAATGCCAAAAAAGCCCCAAATTATGCCTGGAGTTAATGTCTTCTTATATTTATTATTAACTTGCTCTACCTACTATACAGGAATTAGTTCCAAACATAGTAACAGCAGTTAATGGGATATTTCACAGACTAACAGAATGGCTGAGGCTGGAGGGTACCAGGGCCACTTAGAGCAGGTTGTGCAGAACCATGTCAACAGCTTTTGACTGTCTCCAAGGATGAAGTCTCCACAACTTCTCTGGGCAACTTGTGTTCAGTCACCCTAACAGTAAAAAAAAAAAACCACCAATAAACCTGCTTCATGGTGTTTAGAAGGAATCTCCTGTGTTTCAGTTTGTTCCCACTGCCTCTGGGCTTGTCACTGAGCACTGAAATTGCCCGGCTCTAACTTCTTTACACTCTCCCTTCAGATGTTCTGTTATCCTAAACATGTTTTAACTGCATTATAATGCCAACCTAAACTGATCACGCATTATCACACATGAGGAACACCCACCATATTCAATATTGTGACACGTGGCCCATGCTTTGGAATTTTCCAACCTAATTGTTATTTATGACAGAAAACAGTGCTTTGCCAAAACTGAAATTTTCCACGGGAATTCTCATCTCTTAACAAAGATGTAATAACTCTGGTCAAAATAGGAACACCAAAAATAATATGAAAAAAGACAATAGTTATTCCAGATGTTACACAAGAAAAATCTCTCCCAAATTCTCTTGCTGTTCCATTGTGTATAAACAATTAAATATTCACTGGACCAGAAAGGGAGAAACAGAGATGATCCAGAAATCTAACTCAGATTATGTGTTTCTCCTGTTGGGAACTACAGGCTGCTGCCCATAATATGATGAGAAAACTTCTTCACTAAAAAGCTCTTGGGTTTCTCATGACATAGAATAGGAACATTGCTTTAGAACTCAAAAATTACATGTGAAAAAACGTTTTTCACTATCTTGTAACATAGTTGTAGCCACGTGAACACTTTCCAAAATTGCAAAATATCTGTACATACAATGGGATACAAAAATCCCCGTTGATCAGGAAAAGATTTTGGACCACAGGACAAACTGCTTTGGACCACAGCAAGTCTCATATTGATTTATCCACAAGGAAGATGAGTCCAAGACAGAACATGTATATTTTAGTTTTTGTGAGAAAGATTAAATTGCAGTCATACTGCTTGAAAGACTGTTACGTTTTACAGGACTGTAGTGGCTGCTTAGGAAAGGTGATTTGCTTAAGAGGGAACTGCTCCCTGAGTATATAAGAACCACTGTGGCAGTTTTCATGTTTTCTTGCTTGTTGAGTAAGGGTGCTGATGGTGCCGTGTTTGCCAGCCAAGTAGAAGACCTGTTTTATGAACATCTGGTGACTACACAGTCATCAGCTGGGACTCCAATGTTGATCCTATCACAATATATCAGACACACCTTATGTATTCTTCACTAAGCAGTTTAAGTTATAAATATATACAAATAAATAAAACTACAAAATACTGTCTTTTTTTTTTTTTAACCTAAGTGAATGTAAAGTTGTTCAAAACAGATAAAACAAGGTTTACTGTAAAGCCTGTTCAATTTTGCAAGCATTCTGAGTAAAGTTTTGGAGCAGCAGACTATTAGAAATATGCAAGTCCCCATTCTTGGGTAAATCACAGTTTTGTGGCAAAGTTAGTAATGCACAAATAAAAAAGCCAAATCTTCAAATGGAGAAACTGAGAAGCAACATTTGTTCTTAGAGGCACAGGTTGCTAAACCCTGTTCTTAAAGGCACAGGTTGCTAAAGCTGTTGCTGCTCCTGCAGGCAGAGAGATCTAGGATTAAATATCCTTCACTCTCATAACCTTCAGCCCACCATATAACCTTTAAATCCCATGAAAGACAAGAGAAGATTGCTTGAAGAACCGCTTTCTCTGGAGATGCTGGGTAGCTACAGTTCCAAGAAATGCCAGCAGGATCTGCAAATGTTGTCAGTAACCAAGTAATTTGATCAGTTGTGATATCTCATGTTTGTTTTCTCCTTGATTAGTGTGTGTATCCCAAGATATATTGCTTCCTTTTCAGTAGGAGGGGTACAGTCTCTCACGGGAGATAGTAGCTGATGATGAATTGCAAGACACAGGGGAGAACAAGACCAAGATAATCCAATGAAGATATGTAAGATGTCAACAACAAAAAAAATTACATTCTTTTAAAGCTTTAAATTTTATTAAAAGTTGGGGCTTTTTTAAAATGCAATGGATTAGTTTTAAGTTTTGCATTGTATGGATACCTTCTTTCCCATTTCACAACCCTTTCTACGTATTTCTTAGGGGTGAATGATGGCTCAGTTCACAATAGGCAAGTAAAAAAACCCAATACCTACTACTCTAACCACCTTAGAAGGCTCCTTCTCATCTCAGTAGTTTGGTTGTGGCTATGAATTAGCAGATAGACCAAGACAGATTATGTACATAGTATGTATCTGCTGCAGACCACCTTGGCACAAAGAGGAGGTAGATGACCCTTCTTCAGATTGCTGGAAGATGCATCATGAGTGCAGACCCTGGTATTTGTGAGAGTTTTAATCATGCTGATACCTGCTCAAAGGACAGTAAATTGGTCTTAAAGGAAAGCCTCCTCAGAATACAGGAAGAATCCATTCCAAAGCAAAGCAATTTAAGCTAGTGTGGCATAGACACAGTAGACATTTCCTGTGCATACAATAATGGAGCTAGAAAAGCCAAAGCTCAGTTAGAGTTGAAACAACCAAACAACGCAAAGGGCAAGAAGGAGGGGTGTTGTAAGTATACTGGCAGCAAAAGGAAACATAAGATAAACGTGGTTCTGCTGCTCACCGGGGCAGGGGACCTAGTGACCAGGGGCATGGAAAAGACCATGATACTCAGATGTCTTCTCTGCCTCAGTTTCCACTGAGGAATGTCATTGGAAGCCAGCTTTATATCATCTTCAAAAGCCCATAGCAACCCTGGAACTTGACAACTGGAAAAAGGCACATACTGCATCCAACTTCAGGGGGGCAAGAAAGAGGACGCCCCTGGAAGACATGTTCACATATGAAGAAAAAAAGGTGACTGGGAACAGTCAGCACAGACTTATCATGGGGAAATCATGCTTGATTAATCGATTGCTGTCTCTCACAAGGTAACTGGCTGTCATTCCCTTGAATTCAGCACTGGTGCATATCTGGAGTATTGCATCCTGTTTTTTTGCTCACCCGTTCATAAAGACATTGACACACTGGAATGAGTGTGGAGGGAATGAATGGAATGAATCAGTGGAGGGCCACCAAGCAGGTGACTGGATCACATGATCTGCAGGCAAAAGTTTGATGGCTAAAACCCCCTCTTTTCTGAACAGTAAGGCTAAGGGGAGGTATTATTTCTGTCAGCAATTATCTAATAAAAGGGTCTAAAGCAGACTCTTATAAGCTTATAAGAATAGGATGAGAGGCAAAAGACATAACTTGTAACACAGAAAATTCCAGTTACATATATGGAAAAGAGGCTTTTACCATGAGAGTAGCTCTAACACTAGAACAGGTCTCCCAGAAAGACTGTGGAACCTCTATCCTTGGAGATATCCGAAACAGCTGCACAAGGTCATGGGCCACATGACTTAACTGGCATTGCTTTGAGCAGGATTTTGGAGTAGATGACCAAAGATGTGAACTAACTTCCTTCTAGTGTTAAACATGGTACTTAAGATTGTCCCTTTTCAAAAGGTTAGAAAAAGCATTGATAGAAGCATATGTAAAGCATATATTCCTGATTATCTTTACTTTAGCAGCACCTAAAGGCTCCAGCATGAATGGTGCCCATCTCAAACACTTGTAGGCAATAGCCACAACTTTAGAGAGACTGTGAAGTTTGGACTAGTTGACCTTGCCAAATCCATTCCAACCTAAGTGGAATAACAATATCCAAACAAGGTACCACATAGTACCAAACCATACCTTGCAGGGACAGCTGCTCAGCACAAAGCAGTTACAGGATATGCCTACACATCCAGTGAAGTGCTGTTTTTTCCACATAAGGGAAGGCAAGACAGCCCATGTACCCAGGTGGCCTGAGCTGATGAGACTGTATTAACACATGACCAAGTTTTCATTAGTTCTGATTAATTCTGAATACAGTTCTGCCCCAATTTCAAAACCTAGCCAAATACACTTCTTTTGAGTGTCTGTTCACAGTGCTGCATTTACACAAGTGAAAAAGAGGGCTACTCAGAAGATGGTACAGGAGGCTTTCATGGAGTAGTATAGTACAGGATGTAGAAATGAAGATACACAGCACTGAAGACCCCAGTCCTTTACAACATATATTGGTCAGAAGAATTACTAGTTTTGCCAGTTAAAATATCAAAATTATTCCTTCACAAAAGGGCTACACATTCTCTAGATTTCTAAACACAGTATCTTGTTTTCTTATATTTGGAAAATAAACCAGTAGCTTCTGCTTTACATTTTCACTATGCTACTTCCTTTATGTAAACACTGAATGTCATGAAATGGTAAGAAAAACTGAAACTGTAAACATCCATTAAGAAGATACCAAAAATTAACAGAAGGGAAAATCTCTCAGTGTCACATGTTATGAGTATTTCTTAGTACATCAATAATCAAGAGTTATGATGATGAAATTTTTGTTTCAGCTTTGCCCTTTTCAATACCTAATCATTACACATGTGCATTAGATAATAAAGTATGACTTACTGTTTCCTACCCCGCATCCTCATTACACTATAAAACACCCTGAAATAGTGACAGTATGAAACATGTGACCTACTTACTGCAGTTTGTCTGGCTGTTTCTCATCTCACAGAGAGAAGTTCCACAGGGATCAGGACAGGAAGTACATCTCTGGTCTCCCTCCTTACAGAGGGTTTGACCTGAGGAAAATAGAAATGTACTATTCTAAGTAGTTACCAGACTAACAAAAGTGAGTGTAGTGATGGGAAAATACAGAGCTTATATCACAATGATTTCCTTTACATAGCTGAATAAGTACCCGACAGCATTTCAAGCACAGTAAGGAAGTGTTGTAAGGAAGAAAAGTGTGCTAATGTCACTCTCCAGATGTCAATTCTCTTTACCCCATGTTTAATTTAAGCATTTATATCCCAGTTGCTGAATGAGAGGTGTGTATCTCTGAAAGCCATTTACTATGGTGAAAAGTCACGTAAATCAGATTGCAAAGTGAACAATAGGACCTAGCTGAAAGAGAACACCCTCTGGGAATTAGTCTTCAGTGCCATTCAATTGATCTGCTTCTCATTTTATGATTGTTTTGGTGGACAATAAAAAAACATTGCGAAGAAAGGTCATCAGAGCTAAAACTTCGTTGTCATTCTTTGGCTGGTTAAAAAACAAACAATGACAACAAAAAGAAAGCCCAAAAAATCTATGGCCCTGAAGATGGAATACAGAATAACTAAAATCAGCACTTCATTAAAAAGTAACTGAGTACATTGCTTGGCACCTAGTTTCTCTGACAAATCCCTGGACTTTTCTCTGTCTTATAGTGGTTATAGCTCCTTTCCAAACCATTACATTCCCTCTTCCATATGACTTTTGCAAAATCAGTAATTTAATTTACTACTCTGTACACAGAGACTGAAAAGTTTGGATTTTATCATCTCATCCTGTTTAAAATTACTTATTGTAACTATTGCTTATTGTTTGCATTGCACAACTGCCCATGAATGCTAATCATTCAGTTATGGCATCCTAATACAGGGCATACAGAAGATGCTAAAGAAACTTTTTTTTTTTCAATGACCTTGACAACAAGCTTCTCCCAAACAACTGATGATGTAGTCATATCTATTCATACTTACGTGCATTTACTTCCCTTCATTCACATTACATATTGAAACAATGAGGTATTTTCTTTTGCTGTAGTAACTGTCATATTTTATAGGTGCATCTGATTGCAAAATGGAACTTGAAAAATAAGGAAAACCTTTTGGCTTTTGAAGCTGTCACAAATCTTTACATCAAAATTCACTTTTAAAGCTTGCTCCAACTCCTTATCCCACAGTGGAAGAGTTTCTCAACTCTTTAAAAATCCCTGTGCTACAGTGTAGATTCTCTTGATCCTAGCACAGTCAAACCTGAATTTCTATAAACACACTCCACCCTGTCTTTTGAAGGGATCATAAAGCTAGCTGTGAGTACATCTATATTAGATTTCTACTGTCACAAAATGAATGACAGCAGTAACGTTCATAGATGCTATACCTTAAATTTCCTTGAGGTATGTAACAAAGGAGACCGTTTTTCTCATTAAAGATTTTTAAGCATTTCTTCAACATCCACAGAGGCAAAAGGCAGGGAAAACAATACAGATCACTGTCTCCTAACTCAGCTTATGCATCAACATTTTCAGTGAAATTCCCTTTTAGTAGTAATAAATTTAAAAGGCTTAAATTGGGTGAATTTTAAAAGTTGAAATGATCACCTACAGAACACTCTAAATCATTTTGTTATTTTCAATTTGTCCCATTCTCCCGACTCATCTCTTTCACATTCAAAATGATAGTTTCATTATCTGCAACAGATGGAGAATCATGAAATTCATAAAATAAGACTAAGGTTTGACATCAGGAAAGATGGAAGAAAAAAAACTTAGCATTTCATGAGATTGCACAGTTAGAACTAAAATCAAAACTTGGTCCTCAGTTGTTTGATTGCCAGAGTCAGAACTGGAAGAAATTTCACGCAAGACCTTTTTGCAAAGTCAAAACTAATTGTGAGGAAGAATAATGGTAATTGCTGTGTTTCAACTTGCCAGGTATTTTTTGGAATGGGGATGTTTAAATTGGGGTAGAAAGATTCTAAGAACCTCGTATGAGCAGAAGGGACAGAGTAGACACGCCTGTGAAAGGATTTCTTCTAGACTGGTTTCCTAAAGAAATGAGGCTTATTTAATGACACTGTGTATTTATCATATAGTAACAAGTCTGTTCTGCTCTAATAACTTTTGAATAGGTTGTCCTATTACCACTACCTCTGGCAGCAGTGGAGGTTTCTAAATAAAGTTAATTAGTTTCTTAAAAGTAAGATTCATACGAGAAAGACATTAATAATTCTCACATTGAATGAAAGGCTGCAGTCTGAACCTACACCTTACCAGAAACAAGAGAATTACATGTGAAAAATACCTTCAAATGCCAAAACCATCACAACATGACAGTATTTCTTTCTGAGTGTCAAAATGTACCATAAGACACACGTCTTTGGCAAACAATGTTACTAGGCTAAAGAAATCACCTGGTTTCCTTTTCTTTCATGCAATCTATCATGAGGTAGCTATTAAGAAGCTGTGGAAACTTACATTCTCATATATTTTCCCTTAGTCACACCAAATCATTAGTTTATTTATGAAAACATCCTTTCTCTGATTCCCAAGTTCTGATGGAAAAAGGATTGTGAGGAGAAAATTCCTCCTCAAATGACACCAATTCTTGGGATAGTAGCTTCTAATTGTTGCAGACAATGCTGGTATGTATTAATTTCAAGTAACAGCTGATCATGTCAGATAACCAAATACAATGCTAAATATCACCATCATTTCTTTAATTTTTTATATTTTTAAGGATGAATAAATCTGCTTACAACTTCCTGTGTGAAATCAGACACCAAACACCAAAGTGTTATTTGGAAGGCAAAGAAAGTAAATTTGTCAGTCAGCTTTAGCTACAGGTACTTCTAAACAAAGCAGTCACTGTTAGGTTCAGTAAGAAGAGTAAAATGAGGGACAGCCTTACCTTCACTGCAGTTTTCTTCGTCACTTCCATCTTTGCAGTCATTATCTCCATCACACTGGAATGCACTAGGAATGCACTGCCCATTTCTGCATTCCACCAGACCCTGACTATGACATGCTAGAGCCAAAAATAAATAAATAAATAAATCAACCTAGGTTAATGAAGGTCTACATTATTTTTGAACAACATCTTGAAATTATTTTAAGATTAGCTGATAACATTGCTTAGCATTAAAGGTTACTAGACATTTTTCATTATATGTAAGCTATGTTTTCAACTGCCTACAGCTATGCTGATTTTTAACTACAGGGACTGAAACTACACGTCAGATTTTAGCAACAGGCTGAGATGAAGATTCAACTTTTCCAAGAAAGAAAACTAGACATACTTTTTGCTCACATAAAAATAGTCTCCTTTTCTTTGCCCGCTTACTTGCATTCCTTTATTCAGATTAGGTTCTTAGAATTCAGGGAAAATTGTAGGATAGTGGTTGCAAGGTCAAGCACTGAACAGCACCAAGTACCAAAGCAGCGTAAGCATATGTCTTACAGGAACTTTAAGCACTAAAAACATGTGCTAGTTCCCAAAGACTTAATTTTGCAACCTCATCACCATCATCACAGCTGACAGAAGTCCGGACTCTGACAAGATGTGACAGCTACATACAGACACATCAGAAAGACATCACAAACTCAGAATGTCTACAGTTTAAGAGGTTATGTACATTCATTCATTACTCTTTAATGAGAACATTACAATTAACAAAAAAAGCTAATTCTGTAATTAACTAGAAACTGAAACACCAGGTAATGCTGGTACTTCTCAACAATGGCAATAAATGTTTAATCTGCTGCAGCTGGCTACCAGAGGGACATTTGTCAACTGCCAACTTCTGAAATCAAATGAGCTTAGAGTTTTGCCTTACAAGTAAAGTTAAGTATATAGTTGAGTATAAAGAAAAAAGTAATTTAGAGATTAAGGGAACTTACAGCAATTGACTTCATCTGATTTGTCTATACAGTCATGATCACCATCACATACCCAATCAGCTATTATACATCTCCCATCTCCACACTGATGATGTGTCACTGGATTACAATCTAAATACGATGTAAATTTGAGGACAAAAAAAAAAAAGAACAATGTTACCATCTGTATAATTTCTATTATTGATGAATTATTCTATGCCTCTAAGATAATCACTCCTACTAATGGGCCATTTTGCATTAGTAAATTCCAATAAGAGATATTCTCCACCTGCAGATACTTTGCAAGTGGTGGTTACATATGTTCTGCATTCTATTGCTATATAGATAGTGATGCACTCATTCCTCTCTCACTGTTGTTTCCATTTGCAAATGAACAAGTTCCTAAGATTTCTTAAGCAGGTGAAAGGGCCTTCTGGTTTTCCATTTCATCAAATGATTTTCAATTAGACAACATTTTCAGTTGCCATCAGAAAAAAAACATTTCCTACATTTATCCTTTTACTAAGAAGTAAAAATTAAATTTTATACAGAAAAACCTATCTCAAAATAAGAATGATAGGAGTCAGATTAATGTTCAGAAGAATCTTTGATCACAGGTGGTTTATGAAAAAAAAACTCCACAAACCAACTGTGAATTAATTTGAAGAAGAAATACAAAACAAATCTTGATAAACAATGCGCCTTTATTTTCAGTTTTTAAAATCTCTGTGCTTTTCCTTACAAAAGAAAACAAAAAAAAAAGTTATATATAATATTTCAATTTTTAAGGATTTATTTTAGGACACTTAATTCTTCTCCAGTGTAGTACCAGAAGCAAAAGTTAGGAAAAAATACAGCTTTCAAGGTCTTCCAATATTTTCATGTGAAGATTACTCTTTCTTTGTGGCAAAACTTTTTTTTTTTTCCTTATGAAAGTTAAGTGTAGGTAGAAAGATATAAGGGGACAGAAAAACAAAGTTGATTGAAAATAGAATTTGAGAGAAACAGAATTTGATCATCGAAACAGACAAGTTCACTATGAAGTTTATGTAAAAACAGTTCAGTTATAAAACAGTTGGCATCACCAGTGTGTAGCCTCTTATGGTTTGCTTTAATCTAAGTTAAATTCAGCCAAGTTAGCAAAAAAGTAACATCTTGAATTAGTTTAAAACAAACTGCAAATCAGAATATTTCTAGGACTAACACTAGCTTCAAAATTTTGATTAACCCAGAACTCTCCTTCAGACCTTTTCAAATTGCATACAGAATTTGTGAGCTGTTTTTACTTTGCCCCAAAAGAATAACAGCAGGGTATATTATTCTTTTAGTAGTTTAAGGGAAAAGATTGCTGGCTGAGGCATACTGCTACCTTAGACTTGAGAAAAAGCATAAAACTTCCATTTACCACAGTTTTGTTCATCACTAAGGTCTCCACAATCATCATATCCATCACAAACAAAGGTATAATTTAGGCATTTTCCTGTGTTGCAACGAAACACATCATCACTGCAGTCTACAAAACAAATGTTTGTAAAATGTTAACATGACATTGACACATTTATATGAACAGTGGAATATACTAACTAAAACAAGATTAGCACAAGATATTCTACAAATTACAGGTCTGCATTAATTCTCAACAGTTCTTTATTAACTAATACAGAAGAAAAGAAAAATTAAAAGCTATTTTTACAGATTTTTATTCTGTTCCTACCAATTGCTCTCTTGATCAATACCATAAGGAGAAAGTTCTCTTGTCACATATATGGACCAAAATGTTTAATTAATTCATATACATAAAGTTCTCAAGCAAGGTTGTGGGTTTCATCAGCTAGATTGCTAGGAGAGTCTTGAGCACCTGAAGTGGCTATCAGGTGGAGCTGAAGCTAGTAACAGCAAAATCAAGATCTACAGACCCTGCTTTTGAGCCTGCCTTTGATCTTACAATGGTTTTAAACAAGCTTTATGCTTTACACAGTTTTGAGCTCAGAATTTGTCCTGATGCTGTCTTGTTAAGGAATTCTTAGCACGGTCAGCCCTATGTGTGTTTAGCCTTTCTTTCCATGGCTGAAGTCGTCAGTAAAGCCTTGATAAATATTGTCTGAGAATATCCAAAATGCTTGAATAATATCAGGTGTGATAAAACCATGGAATCTACGTTGTACTGAGGAAAGGAGGGAGAAGAGAAAATAGGGTTGGCAGTGTCTGGTCTCATCCGTAATACCTTTTCATTGCAAAGACACAGTTAGGAAGTACGTGACCAAGTTTCACTGCCTTCCTCTAGGCTTTTACTTCACATCTGGCTTTTCCAAGGAGAATGTCATGATATAGAACAGCTGGGTGGACAGTTCCTCCTTCAGATTGAAGCTATGCCACTGAAACCAAGGAATTTCTTTGTGCCCTTCCTTACTGGGATATGTAGGCATTTAAAATGAGCTCTTTCCTGAACAACATACAGAAAGAGCTCCAACAGCAGGCACTGGAACACAAGCTTCTCTCCTCAGCCAAGATGCACTAAAACAACAACATCATGCTATCGTTTGCTTCTCTCTTCTTGGCATGTGATTCCTTGTGTTAATGATTGCACAGTGGTCCCACTTTGAAAGAGAAGAGTGTCCTTCTACACATGTGACACACTCAAAGGTGCAGCACTCTCCCAGAAGGCACACTGAGGCTTTTATCCCTCCAGATCAATGTCAGCCAAGCGTTCCACCTCCCAGGTGAGTGCTCTAAGTTTCTTAAGGTTTTACCACCTTAACACTAGAACATGAACATGAATCACTTATTCCCCTTCCTCTACAGAAGTATTCATGTTTTCTACAAATTTTGCATCCTCTTACGAAGTCCAAACAGAATTTACAGCACAGTGCAAAGGACAATGCTTTAGGACATAAAGTGAAATAATATGGCTGAGCCATGAGATTTGCAGTCAACAGTTCATTTAGCTTTAAAAGAAAAGGCATGAAACAACAAAAACCTGGAACTAAATGAAAATATTTAAGTTCCAGTTTCATGGAAGTAGAACAATAGCCAGTGGAGAGTAAAATTCTAAACATTACTTGTTTTGTGTATGCAACAGCGTGAAGTACTCTGGCAACCTTTATCCTTATTGACCAGTTTGTAACTCTGACAGTTTCTATGCTTCCATTGCTCCCCGTGCAAATGAAACAAAGCTGTCTTTTTCTACGTTGTTTCCTCTGGATATTTTTTTTTAATTTCCATCCATATCCCCATTTCTGTTTACATTCATACCTCTGTAGCTGCAGCAGCGTCCTTTAGGGTATGGCAGCTCTCAGGCCCACACAGACAGAGTAAACAAAAAAAATATGAACTTCCTTGCAAGGAAATAAGCATCACTTGATGAAAATCTGAAAGTCTTAACCTACATTTTCTTCAAAAAATTGGCAATAATATATAGTATGAGGGAGATGTTTACTTCCATCTGAATAAGATGCGCACTTTGCAGCTTCCATTTATAACTAATTTAAGCTCAACTTAAATTTTGTTAATTATGAGACAAGCCTAGTTTTCATAAAATTAAATACAAATTCCTATTCTATGTACCACTAAACACAAATAAAGCCTGGTCAGTCTTTCACATTCAGCAACCTTTAGATCTCTGTTCATGCATACCCTGTTTTCACCACTTCACTAATGCATCAGATGTCCTTCTGACCATGAATCACCTCAGCCCAACGTTCAGAGGTGACTTTAGGAGTCATAGATTTTAAAGAGGCATGTTTAAAGATATATGTGCAGGCTCAATGTATAAATTCTGCCACTTCTAGGAGTAAATTTAATTCAACAAGATGCTCTATTCTGGAGCATGGCATGCAGTGGCAAATGTATGTAAACAATCCCTTTTCTATTTTATTACTAAAATGGCCTGGGTTAGGTTAGGGTTAGGATATCTTCTTTACCCTTTATGAAAGAGAAGTATGACTGAGAAAGTCACACGAGGAGGAAGAGGAAGCGAGTGTACGTATTTTAGGGAAGCGTGTGTGTAAGCGCAGCCAGAGGGATGTAAGAGCCTGTTGCACTTGGTACATTACATGTAAAACTTCCCCATCAGGATGCTTCTGACAGTTCCAGGTTGTGACACTGGCAATTTATGCATTTGTAAATCAGTGGTACAACTTCTTTCCTGTTCATATTTCTATGTGATAGCTGGTTGAGCCGAATTCTGATTCCTCAGCTGGTACCTTCCATTACACCATGTCACAGAGTGCGTATGTGCAGAGCAACATGATGAAATCCTAAATATCAGTTTTCAGCTGCAGCTATGTAAAAGAGTGACACCGAGTAAATTAAACCATACTTTCAAAAAGAGGGATGGGTTCTGCTAAATCCTAACTATTGCTGCACGCTTATGGCCCATCAAAGGGAAGAAGAGAAAAATGCACGTCAAGAGCCTGGAATAGAAAACTGGTTGCATCATGATCAATTTCTGGATGCAGCCTGAAAGGAGATTCTAGGAAGAACTATTACTATTTGAAAGATTAAAACCAGTGACCTCTAAATTTCATAATATATATAATTTTCAACATTAAAGCTAAGGAGGCACAGCTGTAGAATTTACTCATGTAACTTTAGACATCTACATAATTTAATTTCTAAAGCACACAGGCCATTTACATTATCTGCTTAAAATCAGATGAATCATGCATCAGAAGAGTCTGTTTCTCTTGGTTGATTCTCTGTACTGCCAGATTAGACATTTAGCTCAGAAAAGGTCAACTGCGCAGGGACCGACAACTCCCTCGCTAATGTATGTAACTTCATAACTATAAACAAGAGATATCCCTCCAAGCTGGTAGCATCTGAAACAAATATAAGAAGTCATGTATTTTGGGATTGCAGATGAGGGAAGCTTCAAGAAGACCATGGACACCCCAGGAGAATGACTCTAAATACATTTACATTTCACGTTGCCTCATCTTGTCATGGAAGCTGATCACAGCATTACAAGCAGAGTTTTTTCACCATGAGAACAATTAGACATCGGAATAATCTCCCAAGGGAAGTGGTGGATTCCACTACACTGGACAGTTTTAAGACTCGGCTTGACAAGGTGCTGGGCCATCTCATTTAAACTATATATGTAGTTTACCATAAAAGGTTGGACTAAATTATTCTTGAGGTCCCTTCCAACCTGCTGTTGATTCTACGATTCTGTGTTCCTGGGATTGGCACTGAAGCAACAGACAAGCAAGCTGTTCTGCTATTACTGCAGCTGTTGCATAAAAGAAATATTAAGATTAGTATGAATTAGAAGTGAAAGGAAATATGTGTGTGCATGAAGCCATCATAAGGAAGAGCAGAACAAGATTTAAAGGAATGCTGTATGTTAATTGCTACAGAGCACTGTAAGCATGACTTAATGATCAGGCAGCAAGAAGATGAACAACAACCTGACTTAAAGACAAGGAAGCAAGAATCATAGAGTCATTTAATTTGGAAAAGACCCTTATGATCATCCAGTTCAACCTTTAACCCAGCACTGCCAAATCCACCACTAAACCATGTCCCTAAGTGCCACACTTTTACACATCTTTAAATACCATCAGGGATGGTGAGTCCACCACTTCCCTGGGCAGCCTGTTCCAGTGCTTGACAACCCTTTCAGTGAAGAAATTGTTCTCAATACCCAACCTAAACCTCCACTGGTGCAACTTGAGGCCAGTTCCTCTTGTCCTATCACTTGTCACACGGGAAAGGAGAATGATATCCATCTTGATACAACCTCCTTTCAGGTAGCTGCTGAGAGTGATAAGGTCTCCCCTCAGCCTCCTCTTCTTCAGGCTAAACAACCCCAGTTCCCTCAGCTGCTCCTCATAATACTTGTTCTCTAGACCCTCCACCAGCTTCATTGTCCTTCTCTGGAGATGCTGAAGCACCTCAATGTCCTTCTTTCAGAAGATCAAGATCAAGAACAACCCCAGAGACACAAGGAAAGCAAAAAAAAACTAAGTGTCAGGAATATTTTCCAGTAAATACTCAATCTCTAAGACTGTAAAATGCTTGTCAGAAGAGTAAATCAACACTGCCAACAAAAAAAATCAAGACATTATGAGGGCTTAAAAGCCAGTGCTTTTCACTGTCAAAACCAAGTGATCTGGCAAGACCAGCTGTATACACACTAAGGGTGAGACAATTAAATCAACGGAATTGAATGTGAGTAAAGTAAGACTTGTTTGGGATACACATGTCCCTTCTTCTCAGTGAGGTCACCCATTAGTTTTTGCCACATTTATTTCCTACAGAAACAATTATTAATTCGAATGGTTTGATTTTCAAATAAAGCATAAAGTTAAATCATTTATATCAGGCTGTGGTACGTATTACATTACAATTTGTAAAGTTCAAAATCTTACTGGATTTTGATTTCAAAATCTTACTTAGCAGCAGTTTCACCTTCCCCATTCTCATATCAGGAACTGTAATAGTAGGCATGCTTAGGTCATGAATTCAAAATGTTTAGATGCAAATCCAATCAAACAAGAATATTGTAACTAAAATTGGAAAGCATACTTTAGAAAAATTCAGAAGCCCTGATAGAATTAAATCCAGCCAGGAACATCTAGATCAACAAGAAAAGCTTCTATAGGTATGTCAGTGATAAAAGGAAGACTAGGGAAAATATGGCCCCTCTCTGAAAGGAAACGGGAGGCCTGGTTACCCAGGATATGGAGACAGCTGAGGTAATCAAGTTTTTTTGCCACAGCCTTTCCTGGCAACCTCTCTTGCCCCACCTTTTGAGTGGATGGACCACAACACAAGGACTGGGGGAGCAAAGTCCCTCCCACTGTAAGAGAAGATCAGCTTCCTGACTACCTAAGGAACCTGAACATGTGTGAGTCTATGGGACCTGATGAGATGCATCCCAGAGTCCTGAGGGAATTCACTGATGTAGTTACCAAGCCACTCTCCATGATATTTAAAAAGTCACTGCAGTCAGTTCAAGTCCCTGATGACTGGGAAAAAGGAAACACTGCACCATTTTAAAAAAGGGTAGAAAGGAAGATCCTGGAAATTACTGACCTGTCAGCCTCACCTCTGTGCCTGGGAAGATCATGGACCTGGACAAGCTTGAGAAGTGGGTCCATGTGAACCTCATGAGGTTCAAAAAGTCCAAGAGCAAGGTCCTGCACCTGGATCAGGGCAACCCCCGGTATCAGTACAGGATGAGGGATGATGTGATTGAGAGCAGCGCTGCTGAGAAGGTACTGGCGAATGATAAGCTGGATGTGAGGTGGCAGTGTGTGTTCACAGCCCAGAAGGCCAACTGTATCCTGGGCTGCATCAAAAACATGGCCAGCAGGTCAAGGGAGGTGATTCTGCCACTCTACTCTGCTCTGGTGAGACCCCGCCTGAAGTACTGTGTCTCTACTCTAGAGTCCTCAGCACAAGAAAGACACTGACATGTTGGAGTGGGTCCCCAGGAGGGCCACAAAAATGATCAAAGGGATGGAAAACCTTTCCTGTGAAGACAAACTGAGAGAGTTGGCATTATTAAGCCTGGAGAAGGAGCAGCTTTCCATACTTAAAGGGTCTTATAAGAAAGATGCGGACAGACTTTTTCAGTAGGGCTTATAGCAGCAAGACAAGGACTAACGGTTTGAAACTAAAAGAGGGTAGATATAAGGAAGAAAGTTTTTATGATGAGGGTTGTGAAACACGGGAAGAGGTTGCCCAGAGAGGAAGCAGATGCCCCATTCCTGGAAAAATTTAAGGTCAGGACTCTGAGCAACCTGATCTGGGTGAAGATGTCCCTTCTCTACTGCAGGGAGGTTGGACTAGATGACTTTTAAAGGTCCCTTCCAACCCAAACTATTCCATGATTCCATGAGGTGACTTAAGAATTTGAGATGGGCAAGGGCTGCAGGAAACACAGCATCTTTTATCAGACAAGCTTTCAGGCAAGTAAGTGCTCCTTCAGTTTTGCTATTTCTGCTGCGTAATTCAAGAAGGTCTTAATCAACCTTCACCCCCTTTCCCCAACTCTTACCAAGTATCCTAGTAAAAGACATCTTCTGCCTATAAACCTTGCATCTTTTAACAGGTGTGCTTTCTTTTAAACTCGTGAAATTTATGTTTGTCTGTAGCTAGAATGAGCAAATGTAAACATATTCAATGACAACTGAGACAGTCCAAATGTCAATACACATAAATACTACGCAAAGCTCCTATACTGTATCAATAACCTTCTTTAGTTTTCAGGTTTCCCTGAATGGATTCAGTGCTTCAGTGACACACTGCAAATCTAAAAAACTTACTGCAATGGATCTCATCACTCCAATCATCACAGTCATTGTAGCCGTTACATTGCAGTTTCCCTGGGATGCAGATCCCACTGGCACACAAGAAACTCTCCTCTCCTCCACACAGTGCTGAAATGAGAAGAAAAGAAAGAATTCATGTTAAACTTTTCAGTGTAAGAAGAAATAAACAGAAATGAAAGATAGTTAGAACAATGAGTCTTAATTGATGCACTTGAGCTTCCATCTATCTGTTCTTTCAGGAAAGATATCAAGTGAAAATTACGTGGGGATGCAAAGTGAATATATAAAGTAGAAAAGTAAATATTCATTACAGACCTTGGTTGTTGTTTTTTGTTGTTTGCTGGCTTTTGTTTGTTTGTGTTTGCTTCTGGTTTGTTGTGGTGTTGTTGTTTTCCAAAAGCCACAGTTAACAGTCAGGCTACTTAACAAAGCTAAACAAACAGAAAGTTTCACCTCCAGTAAAAGATCAGAAAAAACCCCAGTAACTTTAAGCATACATATATGAAGTGTGAAATAGCTTTCAGAGACAGAGGAAAAAAATTCTGTCACTTTACCAGTGTAAAGTTATTAAATGCATTCATGTGTGAGAACAGCAAGTTCAAATAATAAAATCTCATGAAAGTTCAAAATTCTACTCGTAGATATTGCACTGTAATTCAAACTTTGTATCCAAGTTTGCCAAGAACAATAAAGTTCTCTAATTGTAGCTTTCAATTACTAATTACTTTCAATGCTAATCACACGAATGAAAAAACAACAGGTTTTTTCATTTCAAAGTTGTTTCAAAACAACAACAGCAGCAGCTATAGAATCTCTTCCACCATTAAAGTAATTTTGCACCTAATAACAGTATAGCTCTGTATTTCTCATCTTAAAATGCCTAAATTTACGTTTTGCATACTCCTATAGCGGAATTAATTTCTTATTTCTTCTTAATACATCGATGACTATGATGACGTTTGTGCCAACGTTTTACTTGGTGCTTCACTCAGTGGAATTCTTAGGATACAGAATTACTCTTACCAGTGAAGTGTTAACTACAACATGTTGAAGAAGCACATCCTCAGGCAAACAAAAACTAAGCTTAAGTGAATTATCAGTCCTAAATTCACACACTGCTAATGTTCCATTTAAACTCCTTCTTGAGAGAGCATTTCATTTACAAAAGGAGGGAGAGTTCTTTTTAATCTCTCCCAACAAAACAGTCTGCATGAAGTAACAGAGCAAACAAGTAATCTCATTTTATATGTCTTCAGAATAATAAAAATATAAACATGAAGCAAAATAGAAAGCAAAGCAATGCTGATGAAATCTGGCAGTGTTTCACACAGCATGCAGATACAATTTAAGGATATAAAAGATGAAAGGTAGAAAGAGACATCTGAGAAACATGAACTAATAAATATTGACTCTCCATACTGCTACGTCAATTTTTATCTGCTTTATTTGGTTGTTAAGCCATACATAAGTCATACATAGAATTTCAAGAATTCATTATTTGGTGATGTATGCTTTGATTTTAGTAAGTGTATCTTAGAAGAAAACTTGATGGAATTTTTTTTCATACAGTCTCAACACCTGGCTTTTTACCTTACAGTGCTTTAGACTGCAGGGTAGCAAGTGTTGGGCCTCTTTTTTTTTCACCTGTGAGAAACTGAAGGACAGGAGGCCCAAGTGAGTTGTCCAACGACAACCAACGAATCAGGTGAACAATTCAAACTGGTTTATAGAAGTGTATTTCTAAAAATCTAAACCTAAATCAGAAAATAATAAAATTAAAAAAAAAAAAAAAAAGTAATCTCCCTGTTCTGACAAAGCAAGACTCTTCCTTCTTGAAGCATGCTGGACTTCACAACAGTCTCTTATCAGGAATTGTAGCTATTGGTGGGAGACCAGTATCCTTCAGCCCTACTGTGGCCTTCACTTTGGCAAGCGACAATAACTCTTTTTGTTACTCTCATACTTTCTCTCTTCTAATGCCCTTGAAGAACTTCCAGTAATGACCAGGATCCTTCCTAGAGCTAGGCCTGAGATTTCCATGGTTTTGTACTATTCCTCAGATGCACCGGTTTTCTTTTTACTGCTATCCTTAACCTGCATCTACCAGGAACAACCTACAGCCTAGAACACAGCTTTTTGCAATTCTGTTACATTCTTGAATCTGCCAGGACAAGCTGCTCATAGTTCTCTCTTTTCTATTTTCTGATCTATAAAACATACTCCATTATCTTGTGGTTGGGGAGCAGACAGAAAATTTATCTGAAAAACTCATTACTTTCTCAAGTAAAAATTAATTTCTTGCCTTGTCTTATTAAATACCATAAGTTTGACTTGATTTGTTAAAGATCAGCTGATTTACAAAAGCACACAATGCCATTAAAAAAAAAGCCTAGTCAAGGCAACAAGATGTTCTTATGGAATAAGGTATCTTTTATGTGTTCCAGAGATAAAGGTTCTCTTCCTAGCTCTGCTGCAAACTTTTTGCATCACCATGGACAATTCAGGCAATCTGTGCCTTAGCTCTGTACTTATAAAATGGTATAGATGAAAAAAAAAGATGAAAAAAAACCTTCTCTGTTTTCTTGGGCTCTTGGAGGAGAAAAACCTTACTACTACAAAGTTAATGCTGCAGTAGTCTTAGGAACTTCTTTTCAGACTGATGAATTGATATTCAAGATTTCCCACAGGGACTGAAATATATTTCCATTTTGGGAAACATCAGGATAGCTCTCAGAGGAACATCACTGAACACAAGAAGGCCAAGAGGCAAACCTGAAGGATAAATCTCAATGGAAACAATACAATTTTTGAGACAAAGTAATTTAAAACGGCATCAGTGAATGACCCATTTTAAAGGACCTCAACAGGCAGCCATGAAAAGACTGGTACACCTGTTAAATCTGCCCTTGAGACTAAAAATTAGTCACTGATGTACCTACAAAAAATATAATAATAATTTCTGCTCACCATCCGCCTTTCTGTGTAGCAACATGATACTCTCCACAATTTGCCAAACCACTAGGTGCACAGCGGGTGCTGTGACGTACCCCTGAGCACCGGACGTGACTAAACACACAGAATGTGTGACAAATAGCTCCAGCTTGCACTGACTGCAAGTGCAATTAATTATCCAGATTTCCAAATTTATTTGTGGTCCTAGGATAGCAGTCCTTCCTGTTGCACAATGGAAATGGAGACACACACTTTCAGCACCTTTATTTTTGCTCTTAATTTTTGGCAGCAGGGATTTTTTATTTTTTTTTTAATGTATTTACATGCTTTTTTAAGCCTGAATTATCACTTATCATCCCCAAGAAATAGGGCAATCTTGTACTTAGTCAATGGACATACACACTCTTGTATGAAGAATGTGTTTGTATTAAAAACTTATGTTAATAATTTCAAAATCTTCATGTTTCCAGGTGCACTTTCCACTTGGGCAGCACATGATCTTGACTTTGCAATAAAAACATTATTTTCCATTTGTGTAATGAGGCCATGGTTATTGCCTCGAAAGCTACTTATGCAATATATTTTAAAGGTTTCTAACTTTACAGAAAGGTGCCTGAAATACATAAAAGACTTTAAAACAAAATTTTTCAACTAGTTTGTACCATTTAATGCTTGTGCCTCTTAATCTAAAGCAAGGTAATGCAAAACAACCAGCACCATCCTTTTGCCCACCTGCATAACATGCTCCTCAGTAGGTTTCCTCGCTACCCACCATGCAGTTGGACATATTTCCTAACTTCTAACTGAAGAGTTGCAGCCTCACCTCTATTCTACCATTTACTAACTGCAAAATAAGATATTCTTAACAGCAACATGAGATTAGATGACATTCACATTCTCTTTTTATAAGGGAAAAAATTGAAGCACTGAGATATTAAGATGAATGTTATAAGAAATAATAAATTCAATTGTCCAATCTAAGACACGCCAGTATGTGTTGTGGGTTTTTTTTCTAGAGGGTAAAGACTCTGATGCTATTTTACATGTTCAATGAATAACTCCTGTTACCATTACCTGTGTCTGCAAGTGCATGCTCCAATTGCAAATAAACCCCAGCTATGCAAATGAATAGTTCAGTTAATTGGAAGCATGCAAAGAACAGTTAAGAAAGTTTTATTCCAGTGCCTTGCTCAACATTACACATGGTCTCTGCAACAGTGTCAGGGAAAGAATCTCATTCTATAACATCACATTTTCTTTATTATGAGCCTATTTTTTTGTTTCTCCAGTTCCCTGCCTTATGCATTACACTTTCCAATTGCTACAATCAGTAAGCCCTACAGGGGCACCTAGAACAATAGCCTTCCTCAATTTGGGCTCTACTTCCCTGCAGAACAGTGTTGATCCCCCAGACGATGATGTCAGGTAAAAATAGAATATGATAACATAATCAAAAGGTTGTAATTCATCATACAAGAAAGGCTTTTTGAGGTTGGAAAGGCTACTTTAACTGATTCAAAAATCTTAGATTCTTCTAACATGGGCTTTTATACAATTTCTTGCACATTCAAAAAAGAAAACAGTGTAAATAGAACAAACCAACCCAGTAAAGGAACTATCTTGATTTGCTTACAGATCTCCACCAGCATGGATCTTCACTGGTGCTAAGAAAGCAACAATAATAGCCTTTACCTTCTACATGAATATGCCAAAGTAGCCTGGGAGAATAAAGGTTAAAAGAAAACCAGAAAAGGTATTTGTCAGACCATTTTTCCTAGAGATCAGAAGGGCAAAGATTCTGGAGTCCCATATTCACTTCTGGGTTGTGAATAAATGTGTGTTCAAGCACTTATAAATTATTCTGAGTCGCCCTTCCTAAACATCTCTGTCCTGTTCTGCTTCTATCTATACTGATTTCCATTCCAAATCACTTCTCCGTTGCTTCTTAAAGTGAGCATCTTCCTATTTATCTTTTATGTTATATGCAAACAAGAGGAAGCATGAAATCCATTTTCCTTCTCTCAGTTTTAGCACCCAGCAGCAATCAGAAGGAATTTTAAGAAAAATTTATCTCAATTCTTGCAGTTTTCTAAGTAAGTGATGACTAGAATGTCTTGTCCTGTCAGTTCAGCGTTCAGGGCAAGCAGAGCACACACAGTGTGAACAGTATTTCCAACGAATGTAATTTCTGTTTTCTACCAAGCTTGTGCAAGATTTCAGAAGGTTGACAATTCAATCATACTTCCAAAGATCAGGTTTCAGTGGAAATTCTAGAAGCCTTGTCTTATGCTGCAAAGCAAACACTTTGTTGAATGTTGAATGTTGATATTTGATCTGAAACCTAGAGGATTTAGATATGCAATCATTTATAAGACTTTGTTGAACACAGGCAAACAGCTGCATACTCAGAAATGCTGGGACTGTTTGAAATAAAGCAGCAGCAGAAGAAGAAGAAATGAAGCCTGAAATAGATGTCTTACACAGATGTCAAGGCCTTTTCTGCTTCTCACATCCCACCAGAAAGTAGGCTGGGGGTGCACAAGAAGCTGGGAGCAGACGCAGCTGAATTATTTCCTTGCTTTGCTTTGCTTGTGTGCGCGGCTTTTGCTTTACCTACTAAACCATCTTTTTATCAACCCATGAGTTTTCTCACTTATGTTCTTAACGATTCTCTCCCCCAGCCCACCCGGGTGGACTGATCAAGTGGCGTGGTGGTGCTTGGTTGCCAGCTGAGGTTAAACCATGGCAACTTCCCTGCTAGATTACTAGAATGCCATGTATAAAAGATTATGCGGGAAGGTCCCTGAAAGCTGCAAATAACACAGACTGAAATGAACATATTATTCTACCATCCTCAAAATTGGCATCTGGATGCATTTCAAGGTATAGCAACAGATAAAGCACTGTGTAGCTGTGAAAACGACCATGAAAAGTGCTGCTAAATTTTTATTTCTTTTTTAAGTGGAGACAACATTCACCATCTAATGCTATGAAAGAACTACGAGGTATAAAAAATCCCTGTCTTTAAAACAACCAAAAATTGGTAGTCTTCATGCAATGCATAGATAAATGGCAACACTTTGCAACAGTATACTATGGATGCTAAAATGTACACAGAGCCGTGGAACAAAGAGAAACATTAATAGAGTAAAAATCTATGGTGAATCACAAATTACAGAGAAGTCCTTGAATCTCAAACAGATGGAAAACGCAGGAGTATTTTGAAAAAGTATTGCCACATAGTCTCACCCTGTTCTCCTATTCTTCTTTGGGCATCTGATCTTGGCAGTTTTGGAGTCAGCTTTACAAGATAAATGGACTTTTCGTATGAATCAATGCAGTCACAATAGCACAGCGGGACATGGAGGAATCCCTGTATTCTCTTGCCTGAAAATTTTCAGCAACTGCTCCCTATACCCTTGTGTGTACAGTGTATGCATCTTGTAGCTGTCAATTCCACAAAGTTTTGATACTAGGATCATGATCACAGAACTCTGAAAGTTTCAACTCCTTCCCCCCAGGAAACTGTCCATTTCTGGATTTCCTTATAATGCAAAATCCTGCGGGAGAAAGAACACAAAAGGTCTTTCTCTTCCACTGAAATGAAGTGGCCTAAAAATGCCACAAAGGAAACCCGAAGCTGGACAAGAAACAGGCAAAGAACAGGAAGGCAGGCTGAGATAAATGGTAGGGGAGGCAGGATGGGAGAAAAAACAAAATCAAAGGACACATAAAAAATATAATGTGGAGTCCAACAAAAGTAAAGACTGAGTGCTTGGGGGAAACAGTTTTTTCAACTGTGAATGTATCCTCACATGAAACACCACCACTAGCCTGAAAAACATATTGCCTCCCTCAAAATTTTTTTTCACTCTTGCTGTTTCTGCAGCTGGTCAGTATCAATGTTACACATATGCAGATCATCTCTCTCTTCTTTTCACTGCATTAAGCGAACAAAGGCACAGAAGGAAGATAAGGTCTTCCTGATTAATAAAAGCTTTTTCTCAAATAAATTCTGTATTGGATGTGTATGATTAGCTTCACATTGTCAACAGGAAAATAAATACCTGGTTGTAACCAGATACTGCCTTTCAGTCCCTGCTCAAAGGTATTCCTCAAAGACAATTCTCTACATTGATACCAGTGTGAAAAATCCTGGAAGATAAACTGGGCACCATGGAAAAACAAGAGTATCAGAACAAACGAGGCTTTAATCTTGGAACAAAACAAAACAAGATCTGCATTAGTTAAGCATATTTGGTTAAGAATATTAGAATTTTCCTTGTATACACTGTCTTAATTCTCTTGAGCATTTTCTGTATTGTTTGCAGTATTCAGCTTACACAGGACAAGATAACATATGACGACAGCCACTAGAAGAAAGCTTGAACTGTTTGACTGAGTTACTGCAAAACTCAAAGCTACACTTGGGTAAAGGCGATGTTATTAAGAGAGAAGTACTGCTAAGTCTATAGTTCCAGTGTTAATACAACTATTAAGTAGTTGTTTTTACAATAGCTTAAAATGTAATATATTAACTGTTAATGACTAGTGCTAACATCCTTAATGTCGTGCTCCAATTAAATGCTTCTTATCCAGATTAAAACAGGCTAAGAGCTCCTGTGGTGTCATCTTCAAATAGCTGAAAGAGCTCACACCAACTATACATGCATTTAGCCCTTTCATGACCTTGAACAATGCAGGGCATTTATCAACATGTGCAATAATTAATTTCCATGGTTTTGCCAGGAAGGGAAATTATCCGGGTTATCAGCAATGGTTTTCCCACTCAACAATTACTATATATTTTCTAACCAGAAAAACTACTGCAATAACCAGTGAGTAAAAAGTTCACAAAGATTTGATTTTCTTACAGAATAGAAAAGTTCTGTGTAAATTAAAATTTAATGCTACTTATAATGTCATGTGTTACGCATACACACACTTACTTACTTTCATTCCTTTTCATGACACCTTTTTTTTTTATTCAATCCTTTCTACAGATTTAAAGTTTAATTACTAATAGGAAGGCATATGCATTTGTAGTATACAGAAATTATTAGAATGCCCTGAATGCATTACAGCATGTAAAGTCCCTTTGTCACATTATTCAGAAAAAAAACCCAAACAAGCGAACAAAAAGGAATATTTTTTTAAGACACTAACATAAAAAAAAAAGAAAAAGTTAATGTCTTCTAACTCTCTTAAATCTGCATCAGGAAATCTGTAACATTCACTCCAATAGTAATGAAACTGTGATTGTAGGAGGATTTCAAATAAAAGATACCTGAAAAAAAAAAAAAAGTACTTTCGTATATTTAACTTTCAACACTTGCAAAAAAATTCTGTGAGGAGATGAAATCTCCTAAGACAAAACTGGAAATTTGTTCTTGGAAAAAATATATGAAAAAGATTTTCATAATTTGGTGCAATTGATAGCTATTTAAAAACAGTTTCTCACTGGAAAAAGGTCTCACTGCTTTTTGCCATATACTTCTTGAACCTTTAATAGCAACGAGTATAAAAAATATGCAACATAGCAACGCCACTGAATTTATATTCCATACTTAAATTTTAAAGTACTACGACTTTTATGTAACTTAAATAGTATTATTTATTATAATGGCTATGACATGCAGTTCAGGCCTGTTGTGCATCAAGAAACAGACATTCATAATGCCTCTTTAGTAATAAACCAGAAGTGAACATTGTCTGACAGTTGTATACTGTCACTACAGAGTTTTCCTGTATAAAGAGCAGAAGCATCATATTTACTGCTGTTTTTAAAAGCATTTTACCATTCTAATTAACTGAAAAATAATTTCAGGACTCTTGTGAGAGCTCCACATTAATCTAAGTCATCCCATTGTGTTGCTTTGTTTCTCATTCAAGCCACTGTGGGTTCTTCTTCTCCAGTTTTAACAGCATCAGCTATGTTGGCTGGTCAATGCAAATAAAATAACAGAAAAACACAGTGACAGTTGAAAGAAAGAAAAACAGAGCTGGAGTATTTCTGTGAGTAGGGATATGTATAGCAGCCCCCAGGAAGGTCCATGGGATTCCTCCCCTCCCAGAATGTATTGCTGGGTTCATGTGGAATGACTGACTGATGATGCTCTCTCCTCACTCCCTCACATGCTCACAGCTCTTCAGAACTATGAAACCAGTTCAATCACCTATCTTACATCTCAACAGCTGGATTCCTAAAATTTTCTTCAGAATAGCTGATTTTCTCACCTACAGGGTATTCACTTGGGACCTGCGTGAAAGGATATCAACCAGACTGATACAGCCCTGGCTACAGAACTGCACCTTTTTCTCTGTGACTCATTTATACAGTCAGGGGGTTTTACTCTAATGGCACATGGCTCAGGTTTTCTGGTATGTTCAGAATGTTGTCACATCAGGAACGTATGTCGTAATAGTTTCTCCACAGTGGATTGTGCATTCAATTCGTAACGCCTGTGGAGGAAAGATCTAGACAAAGAAATAAGTATCAGCAGTGACACAGTATTTGTCCACTAGATAATCTGAATTCTAACTAGCAAACATTTTTCAGAAGAGCTGGTACATGTTCTCAGGATAAATGCTCTGGATTCTAACTAGAAGATCAGTAAAGCATACATTATTCAACAAAGCTTGGAAAGGCATGTGACCCTCAAAGATTTCTTGAAGGAGTGACAATTTTAAATTCAGAATATGTGGAGGATATAGAGTATTTAGTCATAATTAGACAAAAACAATCAAGAGAAAATTTTCTTTGGGATTGGGTGATATTGTGCTAAAGCAAGCAGGTATAGCAGCCAGACCTTAGTTTTGATAAATACAAGAAATAACTAAATCCCCCAAAGAGAATTACATCACCACACAAATTGCATGCAAGGCATATGTGGGCAGGGAGGGTTTTACTGCACATAATCTGGAAGCAGCAGTCCCCAAAAGAAACCACAACGTTGAGACATAAGCAGCCATACGCCAAGGACATGCTCTTGGAATTTCCAGGAACAGAGCCTTGAGACGTGTGAAGAGTGCTTTGGGTCGAGCACTAAGTAAAAAGGGATTGGAAGAGGGAACCAATCCCTGCCTTTAGGTTCTACCGTGTTCAGAGAAGTAAATTCTTTCAAATATACAAATTGCCGAAATATATATTCAAGAACAGCATGATTTCTTTCTCTAGGAGAAACAGACCAGTGAACCTGGACTCTCACCTTTCTCACTCATAGAGAAATCACATTAGAATCACTCTTTTAAATAAAAAAAAGTCAAAATATTCTCTATAGTCTATCGCTCTACATAAAAACTATTCATATCCAAGCATCACGCACAATAGTTAATGAAAAAAATGAATTTAAGATGCCTTTTGTTTTATACAATCAGTCAGAACTGCCAATAAGCAGCCCAGGTCTCCACAGTCTGCCAGGCAGGGGCAGTGAATCCCACAACTGGCTCTGGATATTTTCCCCCAGCGAGAGGGAAGTTTTTCCCCCACTCTTCTGCTGAGTACTTTCCTGTAATTCATGCAGTTTACTATGAGATAGATACAGATCCTACAGTTTATGGAAGAATCATCAACCGGGCCCTATTTTAACAAACTTCTTCTCTAGCAGTATTAAATACATGAGATTTTAACCAGAAGATATTCTGAAACTTGAAAGTTTCAGTAGTCAGCAGTCTCTTCTGGCTTGATCCAGAAGTCCATCTATCCAGATTTGGTGGGGTTTTTGAAAACTCTGGCCAGCTACAATTTGTCAAAATTTAATACGCATACTTATACCTTGTATTCAGTCTGCGTACCACACATGCAGGACATCCAGGTCTCTAACATCCTGCTTCTTTTTCGGCATTATACATTGTTCTGTGCCCAGTATGAGCATGCTCAATTAATGATATGCTAGTCACTCATTGCTAATTACTCTGGAGTTACTGGAATGCATTGAGCTCTTCCCAGGGTAGGATGAAGAACACGTTGAAAGCTTACGGGTGAGAATTAAGGGTCATGCAAAAATAGGTGAAACTGTTGTGGGTGTCTACTACAGACCACCAAACCAGGAAGAGGATGTTGATGAGACCTTCTACAGGCAACTGGAAGTTGCCTCAAGATCATGTGTCCTGGTGATCATGGGTGACTTCAAACACCCTGATATTTGTTGGAAAGGCTACACAGAAATTTGAAAGATCATGGAGAAAAGGTGAGGTGTCTGAGGACTGGGGGAAAGCCAATGTCACTCCAGTCTTCAAAAAAGGCAAGAAGGAAGACCCTGGTAATTACAGACCAGTCAGCCCCACCACCGTCCCTGGAAAGATAATGGAGCATCTCATTCTGGAGATCATATCTCAGCACATGGTAGAAAAGAAGGCTATCAGCTGTACTAAAGTACTTTAGTACACTAAAGGGAAGTCATGTTTAACTAATCTGATAGCCTTCTATGATGGTGTGATTGAATGGGTAGATGCAGGGAGAGCAGTGGATGTTGTCTGCCTTGACTTCAGCAAGACTTTTGGTACTGTCTCCAATAACATCCTCGTGGGTAAGCTCAGAAAGTGTGAGTTAAAAGAGCAGACAGTGAGATGGGTTGAGAACTGGCGGAACAATAGAGCTCAGAGGGTTGTGATCAGTGGTGCAGAGTCCAGCAGGTGACCTGTAAGCAGTGGTGTTCCCCAGGTCCAGTCTTATTCAACATCTTCATCAATGATCTGGATGAAGGGATAGAGTATACCCTCAGCAAGTTTGCTGATGATACTAAACTGGGAGGAGTGCCTCGTACACCGGAAGGCTGTGCTGCCATCCATTGACATCTGGACAGACTGGAGAGCTGGGCAAAGCCAAACCTAATGAAGTTCAACAAGGATAAGCGTAGAGTCCTACTCCTGGGGAGAAATAATACCTTGCGCCAGTACAGGTTAGGGGTAGACCCACTGGACAGCAGTGCCATGGAGAGGG
>WTSP01022518.1:0-69330 GCA_025331215.1 Actenoides lindsayi | reverse complement strand
TTTACCCCCTTAAGTATTTGTCTTTCCCCTCCCCCCCCGCCGCACATTTCCTTTCATCTGTTGGGTCAAAAGCCTGTGTCAAAAACCCCCCCAAAACCCCCCCCCCCCCCCCCCCCCCACAGTGAGCAGTTTTCTGAGCTGCTTGGAGTGTTAAATCCTGCTACCTTGTTAAGGGGCCTCACTGTTTCTCAGAATGTATTTTTCATTTAACTTTGTAAATCTAGTGTCACATACCTCAGAATTAAACCTTGGCTTGAGAAGGATGTTCCCTCCTTTCTTTGCTGTATACGGGGGAAGTATGTTAGTACTGAGCTTCTTAAAGCCTCATGGGTCTAACGGTCTTTCCTTACACTCCTCCACAGCTAGAGTCCTTGTCACTGTTTTCCTTTTCTAACCCCAGAAAGCAGAAATAGAAGTGTTGTCAGGTACCACATTCAGAGCAATTGCTGATTGTAATCTGATGCCTTGAACTAGAATCCTTGGGTAGGTTTTTTGTTTACAGTATGGCATGGTGTCCTTTGGAGTAACATGTGAAGTTAGCTAGCATGTTTTTCTTTGCTTTCCAACAGCAAGCTGCCAACTGTTGTAGGTGTTGTGCAGTTGTCTCTAGTAGCAGACAAAATAAGATGCTCAGTCTGAAGTCATGCACTTCTGTTAGCTAATTTAAGGTTCCTTGTTGCTGACTTTATAGATCCAGCCTTTTGATAGGTATGAGAGCAGTGGATGGAAGTAAGGCAGTGTTTAAGCGTAGCCATCAGAAGTACTACTAACAATAACGTGATTTCAAATTTGGAGATGATTGTAAGCTGTAGTCTCCCAGCTAAAAAGTTACGAACCTTGAGAAGTCAAAAATTTACCACTTAAACTAGAAGCAAGGACCTTAAGTTGTACTGTTACACTCTGCCCTTTTTAATTCCCTTAACTGCATTTAATGAAACCATCCCTTAATCACTTCTGGCAAGGGTTTCTTAATGACTTAGTTTTCCCTAAAAAAGACAGTAAGGAGGGATAAGGACTGACAGCCACTGTAGCCCTGTTTCCATGAGCTCATGTACTCGCATGTAAATAAATAGTTAGTAAAAGACACACTAGCTTTATTTAAATATTGACACATGGAATTTTTTAACAAGTGCTGCCAGCAGACGAGGAGACAGATGTACCATGAACATGCTCAGCCTTGCATATAAGTGAGAACGATTAACAAGTGTGTGACAGTGTAAAAGGAATAAGGTAATTCCCTGCTCCCCCAAAGGCCGCTCGGGGCAGTGGTGCTGGGGGGTGCGTGTGTTCGCTGTGAGCGCAGGGCTGGCTGTGCGGGCTGAGGCGGCTGCTGCTGCTGCAGGAAAGGGCCGCTCGGACCGCAAGGTCAAGGCAGGAGTGTGGACAGAGCCTTACAGGGGAACGTTTCCGAGCTCTGGTGAGGTCATTTAGCGGGCTGTTTCCCAGCCCCTGCCAGCCATCTGAATCGCTCCTGTCCCGGGGTAACCCTCCCTTCCCTGTCGCGACTGGAGCCCCGTCAGCTCCCGGGAATACCTGCGCGGGGCCAGCAGGGGGCGCGCGACGGTTTCCTTTTGCTGACTTTGCGCCATCAGCCCCAGGGACGAGGGGGGTTGGGCGGGGGGGGGTCCCCCACAGCCTCCTGCAGCAACCGCTGTCAAACGGGTCAGTCAGCTGGATGCTGGCTGATGGACTTTAAGGAACGGCAGATAACTGTAAAAACAACTGATTGGAAGTCAGAAATAGGCTGAGCTGAAGCTGTTTCTAAATTCTGGAAGTTTGCTGTCAGTTTGCTGGCTTAGGCCAAGCCAACCATGGGGCAGGGTGAAAGTTTGTTTCGAAGAAAGCAGATCCTTACAGGCAGGGACTCGTTTAAGATACTGTAATGCTGAAGGAGAGGCCTGGGTAATATTTCTAGGCTCTCAATGAGGTAACTGCTGATTATGAAATTAAGTTGAAGGGGGCAGGATAAGGATCAGTGATGTCTGATTGTGGTGCCCTGTCTTCTTCAATTATACTCAGGCTTTGTCTGTACTAGTCAAATAAATGTGTTCACAATCGCTCTCTACCATCGAGGCTCCACTGGCACCGAGCAGAGATTCTTTGGTTCATCACTTGAGACAGACTCTAGGTGTCTAAGTCCATTTTAGGTTTGAATCCTGTAATGGTAGGCAGGAATCAGGCTGCAAAAATACTTCTTCATTTGTGTTTGTAGTTCACGACGCACTCGTGCTTTGTCTTCTGCTCTGTCTATTCTTCACGGTAGTGCCAAAGGCTGTGCCACGTCTTCTACCAGTAACTTTAGCTCAGAAAGCAGAAATCTTCAAACTGATTTGCCTATAACATCTGTAGTAGAAACTTTTTTTAGCTGTGGTGTAATGGGGATCCAAGACCTACCATAGCACAGTTTTAAAGTGAAATACTTCAGGTGCAAGAACGAATCTCAAAAATCCAAAGCCAAGCAATGCAGCGCCCCAGTGAAACAGAAAGCTTCATTTGGCTCAGGTGAATCTCCCAACAGTTCTGCCCTGCAGCCCTGATTAAAGAGTTAAAGCGTAGTAACAGCCATTTTACAGAGTACCTAAGAGATGTGCAGTCATGCCTAGAGAGTAAGCTGAGCAAGGAACAAGTACGTTCTTTTCTAGAAGCCTCAATTCATGTTTATCCGTAGGCCTTGTGAATACATTACGGTGCCAAAGTGCAGCTAGCAAATCAGAATTTCTCTTGAGTGGAAGATTGGTGGTTCTTAGGCACAGCCTTCACACATTATTTCAGTTGCAAGGAAGTACCAAGTGCAAAACCAGCGCTGTGCTATGACACATTCAGCATGTGAAACTGCATCAAGACTTAGAGTTCAAAGGCAAGAGACCTGGCATGTGGAGACCTGCTCTGGCTTAGAAGGGTTAGGTGGGGTGCATGGTTTTGTTACATTACTCATTCTCCTGCAGTCCCATCTGCCCACTGGCCACACGCCTGCCTCTCTGCTACCCTTCCGCACACCTGGAAGGGCAGAATTTTGTTCTAAGAGGAGGCTGCAACCACTATTACTCTGCACTGACAAACTGACCACGGCCCTGTCAAATAATCGCATTCTCAGCCTTAGAACTTGTATCCTGTGGTATCTAAAGGTATGTTTCATCCGTCGTTATGAAATGTAATATTTTTACTCCCTTTGAGCAGTTTCCTGTGTTGGGTTCACAGTTAATCTGGTTTAAAAGCTGCATTCCAGCATTGCTCAGCTCACTCACAAGAGAGAGCTTCAGAGACCACAGAGATCAGGCTCACCTTGGGCAACCCATGGCAACAGTGAAAGCCACATCAGCCAACAAAACAACCCATTTTAATAACAGTCCTCTGTGCTGTTTACTCTGACAGCAAGTGGCTGCAGATTCGCATACTTTATTCACGGCCCTTGCAGCTTAGGTGAGCTGAGTCCACATGATACCCCAAGGGAAGTTAAAAAAAAAAAAAAAGAATCATGAGTGTTGAACTCAATCCACAAAGCCTGTAATCAACATAGGCTTGCTAGTTATGTAAGAAAATCCTGCAGTGGAAATTAGAATATTAGCAAAAGCAATGCAGAACTATGAGTTTTACATTTGACAAGGGGCACTGGATATAATGAGGGTCACTGAGAGTTGACTTATCTGGACCTTCTGATACACAAATTGGACATTTCAGCTTTGCCCAACAAACATCACCTTTCAGCATTCTTTCTCCTAAATGAACAATAGTCAGAAATAACAAATCTTCAGCCAACACACTCTCACCTGGTCTAAGAGGAACATCTTCCAGTTGTTTGCACTGGAGAAAGGGCATACAGACAGTTCAGGAGCTAAGACTTAGCAGTGACCGTCTTGCTACCATCTCACCCTTATCCTTCAAGCTGATTTCCCCTGAAATTCTGGTTTTTGAGTCTTCAAAATAGTCATCTTGAAAAACAATGTGAAGATTTCAAACCTCTCAGTCTGGTGTTTCTACGTATTCCTTGGAGCTGTGCACATACTTACTTACCATGTGCTTGTATTGTGCTTAAACAGTTTAAAGAATCTGAAGAGAATAATGCAGCTTATTTAAGAAACATTAGAACTTGGAAACAAAATCTGGGTTTTTTTTATAAACAGAAGCTCAGTATTTACAGTTTTTAGGCATCAGTCGCATTTTATCAGCTATGATGCTAAAAGCTAGAACTGTAAGAAAATATGAGAAGCTATATCACAACACTGTTTATGCCCTCAGGTGAGTTTGTGTTTGCATGAAACAAACAGAACAATGTGGTCTCAGGCAATGATGCTACTTTACTAAGGCTCAGAAGTCTGACAATAGATGGTTTCATACGTATAAGCAGTACTTGGGTAAAATCCTTTCTGAGCGCAGCTGTGACTGCTAAGGAAATAGAAACCAACTGGCAGCCTGTGTGTTGCCAAATAACATGCTGGGCACTGGAAATGGCTGAATTTATTAAACAATTACCTGTTGTTTCAAGGTTACATTTTTATTTGAAACAGATTTCTTACCCATCTTACCAGTAACACACCTACTCAGACAAAAGACAAAAAACCCCAAACCCACACTTGCTGTCTGGGCACTGACTTTAAGAATGAAAAGGAGCTTACTGTTCCTAACCAGCTTCTTGACCGTTTTTATTCCTAACTACAAAAAAGGTAACAAAAATAACGTGTGTCTGGATTGCACTGTGTTTCTGCATAGTTTTAGCCTAGAAATACAATTTTTCAAATGCTCCTTGGAAACTGTCATACATCATTCGTACAGAGGCCGGCTCGTGCACCCTTACCTGGCAGGTTCACGTTACTGGAGTTCGGTATAAGCGTGGGCTGTTCCAGAGTCTCTCACTAACTTGCAGAAGTACTTGCTTCAGCCTTGAATCCTGCCCTCACAATGCCTACCTGTCAGCCTACAAACTTCTGCCTCCAATAATTAGACACCCTCTCCCAGTAAGTACATTTCTGCCCCCATTTCTAACTTGCCTTGGTTGCTGCTGCCGTATCCTGTGCTACAGAGGTTAATATTTCAGAATAAGGCCTGAAGGCACTTCAGATTCTTGTCCTCTATATCATCCTCCACCCCTTTTTCTCTCTTCACCTTACTCTCCATGTCATTTCTAGATAAGGCTTTGTAGTATAGTTCGGAAAGTCTAGTCTGGGTTGCTAAAAACACAGGGAGAGTTCTTGTGCTGCATTCGAAGAGAGATGCCGAGAGAGAGATTTAAAGGCTAGAAGCCAGATGGCTTTCTCCTTACTAATCACTGCATTTGGCACTCTGCTTGGCTACTCCGCAGGGCAGAGGGGACCTACTATTGCCTCTTGCCTAGGACACTTTATTTGCCATCATCCCATGGGAAGTGCCCATTCTTTTTTTGAACTACTAGTTCCTGGATCTTCCAAGAAAGGAGGAGAAACATCAGCAGCCATACACACTGCCTAGTGTGCTCCACACATCCTGCTCACCACATTTGAGCCACAGCCTGTACTCCACCTTACAGCTCTGCAGCTTCAGTGAAAGATGTGGGCTGGCCCAAGGGAGGATGACAAGTCAGCTGGTGGGAGGGAGCAGCGTAGACATTGCCCTGTGCCTGACACCCAAGACACCGCATCCCATCACGGTGATGGCACAGCAGCAGTTTTCAAGAGGCAGGTTAGCAACAACCAGCTCACTCACACTCAGACCTGTTGCAGAAAAGGCACCATGCTCTCTTCAAGGAGAACTTTTCAAAAGGATTAATAGAAAACTCTTGTTACGACACACAGGGCTGAACTTGAACAACTTCTACAACTGATTGTCATGCTGAGAGCAGCTCATCAGCACAGTGCAGTTACAACTGCAAGGGCTTTGCTTCTGTCCCTGTGTGCCATGCAAGGGGAATATTGGCTGACAGCAGGTACACTTCACTAGAGGAGGGTGTTTGATGAGTCCTGTACATGGCTCCTTATAAATATTAGAAATGTGCTTTCTGAAAGAAAGGCAGTATTTAAATTGATTAGGCAAATCATAAATAATGCCCTCAGCCTCCCATCTGTAGCAGTTTCTAAGCACCAGGCATATGGTGCCTTTCCAGACCACATGGCAGCCAATGAGGCAGAGCTGGTGATTATTATTTCACCCACCTTCGACAGGAATTAAAACATCTGTTTAATCCTGACAGTGGGACTCCCCAGCAGTTAAGCTAAGATGGTTTAAAAGGAATATAATTGAAAATTATGTTTAAGGCAGCAGAAGGCAGTGATAGACTTTTCAAACTTAGTAAGACTTCAGTCACTGATACTTTGAGCACTGTGGGATTTTTCATGGCCATAGCCAGGCAGGACCTCTGTTTCACAGCTCAGTCAGAGAGAAAGCTCACTTTTGAAAAAGAGCATCTCTTCAGCTGAGCTCAAGGGACAAGTTGCTGTGGCTCTGGACTGCTCACAAGTAGAGCAGCTGTACTTGATGCTGCTCTCAGTTCTGCTGGTTACTGATGGTATAGCTCACTGCTGTTCAGCCACAAGGCAGTGTTAAGTGCTTGGACACTTGGACTATTAATGTGAAAAAGCAGCATGAGCACGCTTGCCATTCTGTGAAATATGTAAGCAGATGAAGATATTTTTGGGGGTGTGGAACAACTTCTACAATGAGCTGTTCTCCTGGAAAGCTAACCCAGTATTATTGACTATTAATAAGTAGCCAGTGGGCTTACTGAAGAGCTCAGCTAGGCAGTGATGAAGGGGAAGGGCAGCTGCAAGTCTCACCTCCTAGTACAGCAACAGAGCCCTAAGTGATCAAATGAGGCAACCTCAAAAAGAGAGAAGGCTATTTACCACAGGTGATACAGTCCTGAGTGGTCCAGTGAAACTGAGCAAAGGGAACTTCAGACAAACCACTTATACTATTCCTATGGCTCAGATTAATCTGCATAACAGTCTTGGCAGGGAAGTGTTCAAATTCCCTTCCAGGACAAAGTCTTGCTTTTGGCAACCCAAAGAATCAGCCTGTGAGAAAGTACTGGAGCAAGATGAAAGACATTTGCTGTTCTGTGGGATTCATCTCTCTCTACCCACTTCGCACCCAGCAGAGCCTTCTCACACACACTGTAGTGCTCCTCTCTTTGAACTGGTTTGGCTCAGTGGGTAGGTGGGCATTTAGTTAGCAGTGGTCACTTTGAAGGGAAAAGGTTTGGAGAATATTCTACAGGCAGTCACTGAGAACATATTCCAGCTGGCTGCAAGCACGCCCACTAGGATGTGGAGCACAGTGAAGTCTTAAGTGAATGAAGCTTCTGAGCACCCTGGTATGCATGGTGGCACTGAGATGTACAGCGTCATAGTCACTACTGTGCCACCTCTTAGGAAACAGCTGATTTTGCTGCAGTTGGCAGAGACAGATGTGGACAAAAACCTCCAAAAATCTGTAGCCATTTGAGGCAGCAGTACACAGTAAAAGAAAGCCTGACTCCAACCAAAGAGACAGCTGAAAAGCAAAACAGGACTTAGGTAAACTTAACTTTGTCTATTGCCCCCACTTCTGTATTAGCTTTGACTAGGTTAAAAAGAATGCCCAGCCCCTGCTACTGCGGGTAAGCTGTTGTCCTCCTCTCAGCAATACAATCAGTTATTGGAGCAGAGCTGTAACAGAGGCTGCTCCAGAAGATCATTACGCTCTTCTACCCGGACCTGCTGCAGTATGCCCACCACAAAATGCCACCAAGAATTCCAGTGCAAGCTTCACATTTCCAGATGAGTTGGAGCATATTTTGAGAAGGAATTTAAACCTCAGTTGATAGTGGTGGATTATATACTTACAACTATTAAAACTCTTAATTTGTTTTGTTTCCCTCACTGGAAGTAAGGGGAGAGCTTTTCTTCCCCTTTATGGTCTTTGTAACACTGTGTGAAATGGGTTGGGTTTTTTTTTTCTTTTTTTTTTCCCAAGGGTACACTGCAAAAAAAGAGTGTGTTGCTTGACTGTTGGCTACACATTCACAAGTGTCTTTGCTGTCAGTTAATGATGCTATCGAGAAAGCTGCATCCCTTAAAAGGCTTCCAGCTGAATTTAAGCTCCAGGCCAGATACTTTCTCTCTGCAGGGTAACTTTTACCATCAAGTCTCACTGGAACAAGAAGGCTTTAAAACTAGGAAAAAAATGAATGAGGAAATCAGTGATACCAATTAAACACCAAATGAAGATAAGCCCCTCTGTCTCATTAGCACTGTTTAATTATGCTTGGATTTAAATTCTAAATATAGTTCATAAGAATTCACAAGGGCAAGTGTTTGCTTCCACTGTTGTAATCCTCTCCATATCTAATACTTCCCACCTAGAAGATCAACAGTTTTAAGGCCCGGTCTGCTTGAGGCATAAATAAAAAAAGATGCTGACACTTCACCCCTTAGAAGTGAAAAATGTTGGTTAATCTCTGGCTTATGTTTAATATTTTGCATTGCTGTGAGAGTCCAGAGGTCTGAGCTGACTTCTCAGCTTCCTGTGCTGGGTCTGCATGAATGCTACAGGGCTCTAAGCAAGGCAGAGGCAGTGTATTGTTAATATACATGTGCATATGTATTAATCTATCTATCTCTTTAAATGCAAAACATCAGTTTGCAGGAATTTGTCTTATCTCCTCTATCTTCGCCAAGCACTTGACCCAACCCATCCCTCTTTGGGATTATCTTGAACCTCTTTACCAGTTTGTCACTACAAATGTGGTAACAAATATTATTTCTAAATACTTGACTCAGTTCAGTTGTTAGTAGATTTCAGCAGGATTCTAGAAAGCCCCGCTAAATCTGGGTCTTCCATCAAGGTGTTCAGCTGAGAAAGAAAGGAGACCCACACCCTCATGCCCTGGAGAAAATGCCCCCAGAGCCAGTTCTCTGCTTACTGAGAGGAAGCCTGTGCTTAGAGCATGTACAGTGTACCTGTCCAACACATCAATGAGGGAATCCTCAATGAGGGACACCTTTGAGAAAGGTGGGGTGTAAACCACCATTTCTGCACCAGGCAACGCTAAAAGGAGGGCATGGGGCAGTTCTGCGGGGAGGAGAGAAGCAAACACCCATCTTCCCTTCCAAGCCTGGTTAGAAATTCACAGTATTAAGAAGCCTCATCTAAGAAGACAAAGATTTCCAAAACATCATCAGCATTTCTAAAAGCACAGTGAATGCAAGTATGCTGCCTAGCATGGCACCAGTCTTTGCTAATACTTTATCAGTCGTTTTGTTTGATTGAGAAATACTATTAATTAATCTAACCACATATGAAGACTATTGATTGAGGGAGAATTTTACTGCCCTCGAAACTACAAGTTTATTGCACTTATGAAAACATTTTACATTTGCATCCTGGATTAGTACATATCTGCCAATACCAGATGTAGGTTCTTAGTCACAGTGCACAAAGGCATCTGATGCTCACTTAGTGTAGGCTCAGCTTTGGGTGTCCAAATGATAGTGAACATAGATGCCGTATTACATTAGAGATTCCTGTGCTTGAATTCATGCAGGACCAATGGGAATAATCACTTTTGTGCCTATGGGATAATTAGAACACTGGGTTCTTCCTACATGAGTTTAGTCAGGGAATACTTGAAAAAGATGGTGGGTTTTTTGTAATTTCTACTCTCTGGAGATAGTTATGCAGAAATGACACTGCTTAAATGCTGGTAGTACCCACATCACTGGTGGCTACTGTGATCATTGTTGTTCCTTGGAAATTTTGATTCTTCGTAATCCCTCAGTAGACAGCCCAGCCCAACGTGGGCTGTGTCCTAGGTCTCTCCCATGTGTTAAAAAAAAAAAAAAAAAAAAGAAAAAAAAAAAAAAAAAGCACTGGCTAGGTCAAGTATTTGTGTGATGGCACAAAAGAAACACTAAACTAACCAGCTACCTGAGGGCCCCATGGGAAGAGGTGTTGACTCGCAGGATGGGTGTTTACTCCATCTCCTACTGGTGGCTTTGCCTGCAGCTGCAGAACATCTCTGCTGTTTGCAGTCTGTCAGATGAGAGGTAATCTCTCCTCACCCCCTTGCCCTCTTCTTAACACAGCTGATTTTGGTCGGTGACTGAAGCTAATGTGCCACCCGCTAGGGCAGGATTAATAGCTGTCGTGTGGAGGGATGCTCTTTGTTCCAAGCCCTGGCTGAAAAGTTTTCTCCCTGGCAAACTGAGAAGAGACCCACAGACAATGCTGAAAGCAAACTCTAATCTCTGGCAGTTTAGAGGGGTGTAATGCTAACATGAAAGAACATAACTGCTGGATACAACCCATTGCTTTAATGAGAACATGCCTTTGGGGTTTATGACAAACAAATTCCAGTTGCTTTCTTGCATTGTGTCTGAATTTCCCACTGTCGCTTCAGCTGGATACAGCACACTGCTGGATCATGCCTGGAGAAGGAAATAATTTGTGCAACTGTGGAGGGAAGGAGAAAATCTCTGGCACTGGAGGATACTGGTAGGGTAGCCAGCCAATTGTCTCCATTAAGAGAGGTGCTCCTCCTGAGGGAAAGCCAGCACAGAAAGCCCAACTGTGAGGGTAAGCCTGCCTCTGGGGAAGCCCCTCTTCTGCCAGGGGCTCTATAAGGACCACAGCCAGGCAGCAGGGCAGCCTGAGCTTAAAGTGAAGCCCTGTCCCACACCAGGCTAAGATGCTGCCATTTGAGATGTGTCTCTCTCACAGCTCCCCATACCCACTGGTGCTCACACCCACTTCCCAACACTGCTGCCTGCACCCATGAGGCTGCCTGGGACCTTGGGTCAGTTCTTGGTCCTGGCTGAGAAGTAAACCAAACAAAAAAAGAGCACTGCATTTTCACCCAGTCCCTCCAGCTGGTGAGACCACACAGCTGAGTGGTCATTGGTTGGGAGGCTGTGGGTGCAAACGGCTCAAGGGGGTGAGGCCCAGGTTAGCTTAAACTGATGGCAAAAAAACCAGCTAGGAATGTAAAACTGAGTGATAGGAAAGCCTGGACCAAGACCAAGAGCTAGAAAATACCTTTTTTTTCTTTTTCCCCCTCCAAACACACAAATTAGTGCAAACCAGTATTTTTCATTATTGAGATAGAAACTTGTATGACCACACACTAATGGACTCAGCTTATGTGAAGCACTCAGATAATTTTCACATTCAATAGTTGTCTTGGGTCAAAAATATGTAACAAAATTGTTAATGATAAAAGGCTATTTAATTGCCCTAAAACACAAGAGCCATGTTATTAGGATTATTAACTACTACATTATATTTTTTAAGTAAAAAAAACTCTCTTGCAGATTATATATTCTAGCTAGCACTATTTCTTTCACCATATTAGAAATTAGTTTAGAACTACCTCATATCATGAATTCACCTTTACCAACACAATGTCCTGTGAATAACATGTTAGAAATGGTTAGCAGTGACCATTACAAGGAAATGGGTGACTTGAAAATAGTCCTATAAAAGGCTTCTGAGTTGTGATTGTGTCAATTCAAATTACAAGAATGGTAGTAATAAGAATAAAGTTCAGAGCAGAGAGAAGGGCTGAATTACAGTATTTCCAGACATTTTCAATTATAAATGTATTCCGTGAATCTTGCTTCAAACTATTAGGTATCAATCAATACATTTTATAGATAGCATTTATATTTTTAGCATTTGAGCACCTAAAAGTCTGAAGTTTCTTAATAAAAGGCTAGGGCTTAACACAAAAACTGAGAAAACAAAATTCAGAACTGTTAAGTTCTTTTACAGATCTTTTTTCCAGACACTACATCTCAATACTGCCATGAACTCAATACTGCCATGAACTCCAAAGAGAAGTTCAGCTTCACTCTGGAAGCTTTGCCTCTTATTTTGAGCTTCTTGCTCCAAATTAGAAATGTTGTAGAAACTGCTAAGTTTTCCTTCCTCCTTTGTTACAAACTATTCCTTCCTGCTTTACATAAGCTATAAGAGAGTTTTCTCTTAGTATTTGTTGAATCGATAGCTAGCCACATACAGCCAAATGCTAGCAAATACCAATACCCCATGCCAATTTATAGGAAAATTAGTGTTATTAGTATTTAAATCCTCTGCCTGTAGGAGACAGAGAAGCCCTGGTCCAATATCCTAGAGGGATGAGCAGTCCTGACTGCTCAGTCACAGAGTCCACTGTGCCGTGCCCAAGCTCTGTGTCACACCAGTGTGAGGTGCAAACAGGTGAAGTAGATGTTTAGCAATCTGAATACAGCATCCTCGTTACCATCTAGTGGGCACTAGTGGGTAACTGTGTGCTTTCTTCTTCCCCGGGCTGCTGGCAAGCCTGTCTGATGCAGATCTCCAATGACAAGCTGAGTTTTGAGGCACCTCCCTGATCTTGCACCAAGGCCTATGACCAGCAAAGTGCTGCTTATAAAGTTGTGATGGTTCAAGAACCACTACTTTTAACCCTTGTGCCCTAGGCTTGCTTTCTGTATATCTGAATATGAAACACAATGTAAAACTTTGCCACTAGCTATTACAGCAATTCATCTTATATCCACCCAGTGCATAATGCCTGAGTCTGGAAGTGGTCTGGACTTACAGCAAGTTATCTAAGTGAGCACAGCTGAACTGTCATTGCAGTCACATCACTTGTCTGCAGCCTTGACTCCCTGACTCCTGCTTGCTTTTCCCCAATTTCAAGTAATAAAGGCTCATATTGGTTTTCCTCCATGATATCTGTGCCCCATCTGTGTTGCTCCTTATCCCAAAACCATCAAAATCCTTTGCAACCTAAGTAATCCTTTGCAAAACCTGAAAGGAGAAAAACCATGACCTAACCCATTGAATGAAAAAAGAAGAGGCCTTCACATTGCTGCCTGATGTTAACAAAGCTCATCAAAGCATGCCCTGAAATAAAAGAGCTGTCTCAACGCAATTCAGCTGAACTCCTCTTAGTGGTCCCTGACATAAGGAGAAAAAAACCCAGCCTTTACAGTTTTCACCATTAGGACCATGTTTTGTTTAACATACTATCTATGTATTAAGGTTTCCATTTTACCGATATATTAAGGTATTAACATAAGGATCAGGTTTATTAAGAACACAGGAATTCTGACAGATGATAAAGTAGGAGAGAGGAGTAATTCTTCTATTTTAGCTGTATGGGTTTTGTTAATTGGGTGATGGGACAATAACCTTTATGATATGCTTATTTGGTAGATTGGAACGTGTTTGGCCTCAGTAATAAAACTGTCCTGACATCTGACAGCTCTAAGAAGACAAGTTACGAGATCAGGCTCAACATCTGGTACATCGTTACGTAACCCTACAAGCAACATGAGGATTTCACGGTATCATATAAATGTACATGAATTGACATTTAACCAATGGAATAAGATGCTCCAAATTCACTAAGGGCAAGTGCTCTTGTGTAGTTTGCTGATGAGTATGTTACTTACCTGTCTTTGCAACAGAAGGGCGTGCAGGGAAAGAATTCCAGTGCTCGAATCAGTGATGAGAGCTCTGCCAGTTCCCAATGAGCCACAGCTGCAAGCCTGAAAAGAACCATTTGTTCACTAGTTAGGGTGATTATTTTTGTCATGACGAAAGTTTTCCATTATGCAAATGTACAAAGCTGTGAAATAACTCTTCATGTGGCTCTTTAGAGGGACCTAGAAGGATGAAAGACGTTGCACCTTCATTCTAGGTCAGCCCCATTTATATGACCATTTGGCAGGTCCTGTTCCTCTGTCATGCTCAGCCCAAGGGCAGATGAGGTAGAAATCTGGAAGCATGGGGGAATGTGTTTTGTTTCTTTGAATTCTTTAAATCCTTGCTAGTCCTATCGGTTTTAGTGGAAACTCCTGTTCTATCAATGAAGGCAAGCAAAGATCTACTGAATCTGCTCACACTGCACAAGGCAATGAAGTTGTCAGTGCTCTGTTCTGCAAAGTTCTCACCAACGTTAATGGGGAGTCAGTTCCCTTATCCAGCTTTCCTTCCAGGCTTGTTAAAGTCATGATCATGTCCCAGCAGATTAAGACACAAGAAATCATCTCTCCTGTCTTTTCTTGCATTCACACACTGATAATTCTTTTCAGGTAGCATTTGTGGGATGTGCATAGGAACAAGCTCATGCTGCAATATACATCCCTGTGCATTCAAATATTTCTCAAGGCCCTGCACACATCATCCCACTATTACATGGGTCCTTACAGGAGTCTCTGCTCTCCATCCAATTGCTAACCATTGCATGTTTCAGGAATGCACCCTCCCCTTTGACTATGGCTGCAGGGTGACATACTGGAGTACTCCTGGACACAGCACCAGCCCAGCTGCCGTAGATGTTGCAAGACCAATGCCTAAGGGCTGGAAGACGCATATTTAAGCATCACAGGGTCTCCTTCTCTACAAGACCCAGTTCCAGTTCCTCCATTGCAGTGAAAGATGTGTAGACAATATATAAATTTAGGTTAAAAGGCATTTTGGCAATAGGAGACACATACTGCTGGATCCTACCTAGGAGTACTACAGTCTGAAATATCTTTGCATACATTATATCCAAGCCATGGACTTGCAGATGCGTGTGGCACTTTATGCCTTCGACTAGATTTGCCAAAAAAAAAACCTCTGTGCTTGTATAGACAGCCAATGATTTTAATAGCATAGACTCCCTTTCATTAAGCTGCATACAATCGATTTTTTAAATGTTCATAGTTCTCTATTAGTGAACAATATTTAGAGGAAACTAACTGAACTATAAATATTTCAGAATTTCAGTATCAAAACCAAACCAGGATATTGATCCAACAAGGTACTGACAGGCACTTCTAATGTGTATGGTGCTTACGTGTATGGTGCTTATGCCTCTTTGAGTTACAGCTGCTCCAGACCTTACTGAAGCCAATGCCTCTGTTCAGGGTCGTCCTTCCAGTCTCGGTGAAGAGAGCAATTACATGAGCCCTGGATCGTGTGCAGCAATACTAAATGTAACAGGAAGCCAGAACCCAAGGCCGCCTTCAAAACTGATTCATGTATGGGTAAACAAAACTGATCTGTGTATGGGTAAACAGGTTTCCCAAGAGTAAACAGCAAATACAAGGGTGATCTCCAGGGACTGCTTCTGGTTTTTACGCTGAAAGCACCTCTGCCAAACTAGAGAAACAGTACCAGGCCTGGGGCTGAGGCCGTTCTCAGGTGGTGTTCTCTTCCTGGGACACTCTTGTTTCATTGGGCTGCAGAGTTGTGCTACCACAGCATAGCTACCACACAAAGAAAGAAAACACCTTACTTTGCTAAATGACCTGTTGATCTGATGGTAGCACATCCTCTGAGAATATAACAAATGTGGTTTTTATCTCCATCATTTTTTAAGCAGCAGATCCCAGTGCATGTTTTAATAATGCACAGAAGACACCCACAGATCTGCACATGGGGATTCTGAAATTCAAACATCGTGTAATTTCTTAATGATACCTGATTAACTCTAGAAACACTAGGTATAAAGTAAGTTTTCTAGGGAATGATTTTCCTTTGATTTATGCACAGAATTTTACTGGCATGTGAACCAGCACAATGAAAAGGTGGCAAGGTGACTCGGTCAGTTAGAGCACAATAGAAAAAATTAATTTCTTCAACAGCGAGAGTTTCCCTAACATTCTGTTAGAGTTGAATATCTGAAATAATGCAAAATAATAAATAATGCAAGAACCTCACTTGTTCAAAGGATAATAATCCTAACACTAAAGGATATTCAAGAAGCATGCATGAAGTTCAAAATGAAATACATGGAGGCTGCACAGAAAGCAGGGCTCATGCACTATACATGGCAGGGAACTGTTCTTTGTGCCACAGTGAATAGGACTGGAAATAACAGGCTTAATAACCATCAAGAAAGACAAGACATTGGGAAAAACTGGAGTAGATTGCTTGGCTAAGTATCAGCTTCCACTAATGAGCATCTTTAAGAGTAAGGTGGGCAAATTCCATAGAATCATAGGATCATTAAGGTTGGAAAAGACCTCTAAAAGTATCAAGTCCAACTGTCTACCCAACATTACCACGACCATTAAACTATGTCCTGAAGTGCCACATCTACAAATTTTTTGAACACCTCCAGGGATGGTGACTCCACCACCTCCCCGTGCAGCTTGTTCCAGTGTATTACAACCTTTTCTGTTAAGAAATTTTTCCTAATATCCAACCTAAGCCTTCCCTGGTGCAACTTAAGCCCATTTCCTCTCATCATATCACTAGTTACTTGGGAGAACAGAACAACAGCCGCCTCACTGCAGCCTCCTTTCAGGTAGTTGTAGAGACCAGTGAGGTCTCCCCTGAGACTCCTTTTCTCTAGGCTAAATAACCCAGGTCCCTCAGCTGCTCCTCATAAGACTTGTTCTCCAGACCCCTCACCAGATTTGTTGCCCTTCTCTGGACCCACTCCAGAACGTCAATGTCCTTCTTACACTGCAGCACCCAAAACTGAACACAATACCCAAGGTACAGCCTCACCAATGCTGAGTACAGGGCCACAACCACTTCCCTGCTACCGATGGATACACTATTTCTGATGCAAGCCAGGATACTCGGCCTTCTCGGCCACGTGGACACACTGCTGCCTCACGTTCAACCAGCTGTCCACCAGCACCCCCAGATCCTTTTCCACCAGGCAGCTTTCCAGCTACTCTTCCCCAGGCCTGTATGTTTGTCAGGATATAAGTAAACTTGAGACAAACTTGGGTATTGGAAGACACTAGAGAGTTTTTCAGGGACCTTTGCCTAGTAAGCATTGAGGACCAAGTAAAATCTGTTTTGTTGTGGAAAGGCCACCTGAAAACACGTTGGCATCAGGTGCCAGGTATGTAATGTCAGGCCTCCAGGTTGGTGACTTGGGGAACTCTGTTTATGTTATTAGACTTCTTTAATCAAACCGTGGTCACAGAGATATTAAAATGCTGGATTATTCATTCTCTCTCAAAAAATGTTTGCGGTCTTACCTTCCATACAAACACAATACAACACAGTCCATGGTTGCCTAGAGTCAGCTGTGCTCCAGGCCTCAGGAGAGGTATTTACACCCCAAAGCCCACGGCAGGATCACACTGGGACCATGGAAATGACAGTGTCCTGGCCCTGGTGACATGGTAGCAGAAAGAGATGGTGGCAGGTAGGCACAGTGTGAGACCACAGTGGTGAAACTGCCAGTCCATGTTGTCGTGCCCCCTTCATCTGCAAAACCAGGGTCTTCCCTCTGACAGCAGTTGATATGTAGGAAAAAAATAATTGTTAAACTACAGCGGCAATTATAAGGCCTAAATGTTTTAGACATTCAAATCAGGATACTTTCTTACCACTCTGCCTCCAAATTTTGAGGCCATCCCTGCCCCAACATCCTGCACAGCCCACCCACCAGGCTGGGCTCCCCAGTACCCCTTCCCAATGCAATGTCTCACTTCTGAAGATCAGCAAGTCCTGGGGGCTCCAGAGATGCCTCTTGTCCTCCCTGGCAGCCGCCTTCCACCCAGCAGTGCCCCTCACAGTTCCCGCCCTCTGTAGAACACATGGCAGCGGGTGGGGAGGGGGCAGCTACCACCACCTGCCCACATGGGGGTCCTCTGTGCTGTGACAGGAGCAGCCTCAGCTCCAGCAGACCTGACACCAGAGCAAGACTGGAGCGGCAGCACTGTTGGGGACCTACATCTGCTCCCCGAATGGGATGTGCCATGTCCTGCCTGTCTGGGAGAGCTGCAGCATGGGGAAGACAGGCCTGGCCAGGCTGGTGGCCCTGCCTCAGATCTGCAATTTCCTCATGCTCAGGAAGACATCAAAGCTAGAGGAGGAGCTTCCAGGATGCTTCAAATCCCAAGACATGTTTTCATTTGCAGGGCTTGCTTATTTTAAACCAGGTCTTAGCCAGTCACATGGTCGGGCCGTCACAGGCAGCCCCTGGCTCCTAGAGGCGCAGAGCACCCTTGGCAGCCGCTCGGCCCCTTGCGCACCCGTGACTCGCGTACCGAGAGGGCTCGCGGCTTTGTGAGCTTTTGAAAGCCTCTCTAATTATGCAGCGGGTTGCTCACAGCCACGGTGCGCGCGGTCAATAGCACTTGGGCAGCTGGCCAGCAACGTGATGACCTTCCACTCGTCTTGCGAGTGTTAAAAGTTCTTTTAAGAAAATTAAAATACTAACTGGCCTCCATAAAAATGGTATCTATTAGCTAGTGTAGGCCAAGTTAAGGGTGAATAACATTCTACATTGAAATCTGTACTTGAGTGCAAACACACATAAAATAAAACAGTGGCAAAACAGTGGTTTTCCAGGGACAAGCCAACCATTGTTAACTCTGGCTGCTATGACCTGTACCACTACAATCATAGTTAAAAGTGCAGAACTTCTCTTACACTCACCTCTGTTTTATATTAATTGTACAGTAATGAGGTATTAATAGCAACTTCCACTAAATGCAGAGATTTTTAAAGTATTTAAGAATTTAAAGTAAAAGAAGCCTTTTCTTTCCAAACTTCATTAAAAAATGGCCTGATGAAGTTCAACTTCGCTCCTTTTCTCTGCTTGCTGCTGAATCAGAAGAGAGTTTAAGAAATCTAGTGATGGATGATATGTGAAGAAATTAGTAAAATGTGCATGAAATACAGACTGAACAGCTGAGGTATGAGTTACCTAGGGGTGGATCAGCATTAATTCCTTCACAAGCAGCAGTCTTCTAGACTCAGCCTCAAGGGTACTTCTATCCTGATACTCAGGATATGCTGATACTCAGCACAAATTGCTGAGTATCAAGCACACACTCAGACGTCATCTTGTGACTGCAGAGTAACTCCGTGTGGGGATACAAAACTTTATCAACAGTACTGTAAGATGCTAACACAAACACAACTGTGTGCATTGGTCACAAAAACCTCACAATTTTGATTCAAAAGATGAGACTGTGCCTCTCCTTTTCTTTCTTCTGTTTAGATTTCAGAAATGTGTATTTGCCAAACTGGAGCAAATGCTGCATATTCAGCCACAATAGCCTATTCCCAGATGCTAACAACAGGAAAACCAAGTCTGTACGTAATTAGTGGAATGCATAAAGCCCCTTATTTTTAGGTAGCTGTAAAATTGCCAGTTACTTAAGTAGTTCTCTAGTATATTGCCAAACTTTCCTTTACTAGGGGTAGCTGTAATACATTCCAGATAAATAAAAATACAGTTAGTACAATCCTACATCTTTTCCTTAGGCAAAACATTCTGCAGTTTAACTTCTGCTATTGACACATGCAGAGTAAGAAGGAATGAAAGCTAATGTGAGCCTACAGCTATGGCACATCCTTGAACCTTGCACTCAGTCTTGTGCTGTAAAGGGTGAAAATGATGCAGTTCCAGTACTCTGGTGCAATATAAAGCAGAAAGAGTCACTAGTTCAGTCTTACTTTATTCTATGAGCTAATTTTATTCTATGGTTAGAGAATTCTAGAAGGACCCGTTGAAATACTTGAAGTTGTTTCTGTGATGTCTACTCAGTGAAACGATGTTTTGGTTACTTCAATATGACAGATGTCTTAAGTTTCACAGAATCCTCCCCTTTCACCTCCAATATTACTTTAATTCATTATTACTGGCCTTTTGTTTGTAATTAAAGAGAGTTTGCTTTAAATAGCTGAGTGTAGCTCTGTGATACGGCTAGTGGATTTGCCCTTCACTGAAACGCAAAGACGTGCAAGGAAAAACCTTGAAATTTCAACTGTCATTGTTTATTACTGTTTTGGCTACATTCTCTACAATTTCAGCAGCATCTTAAAGAGACAGTTAATGTTTCTTTATGTACAATGAAAACAAAATGGCTTGCAACATCAGAAACAGGAGCAACAGTTTAACTGTACAATTCTAAATGAAAACCTGTGGTAATACAGCCTCCTTTTTCTGCAACATGGACAAATTACATATAGGTATTCAGCATCAAGAATGGCATAGTAAAAAGAATAGTGAATGGGAGAGAGATACACTGTTCTGAAAAATAAGTTTCTACCATACAAGGTAGTCAGAAAATGTTTCACATTTTAAAATATCTGTACAAGCCACAAGAAACATTTCCTTGTTGATAGGAACTTCCAGAAATAGAGAATAACCATGAGCAACTTCTATGTCTAGTATCAATGCGCTCTGCAGGTTGAGAACGCAATAAACTGACTTAAAGAACTGTACTGTAATATTGCCAACACAGACCTGGTTTACATGCCTTGATTGTTAATGAATTACCTACTCTTAATCTCTGTATAACGTACAGTTGACTTGCACCTTAAGGAGGTCATTCGATTCTTTCGCGAAAGTAAAAGCAACATCATTTAGCAGCAATTAAAAGCGCCTTGAGGGAGACTTAAAAAAAATACAATATCCAATTAGAAAAAGCCATACTTTAAACATTTGTACAGGAGTAAGTTGCTGAAATTTAACCGAAAAATGTGATATCTGTACAACAATTTACAATAGAGCTAGAAGGGAATTTATCATTATTCCTGCATAGAACATTATACATGACCTGTTTGCATTTGGTTTCATACTGTTGCTTGCTTTTATGAGAAGCCTGGAAAGTTTCACAAGTTTCAGTATCACAGCAAGTATAGTATTTTTAGAAAATTGAGTAGATTTCAAAATTAGCAAACTATTTGAGAAGTAAGTACCAGGAATTCCGTATTACCCTTCCAATCTAAATTCAGCGAAACACCACCACATTTTGGAGGTACAAGCCCGAGTTGCCAAATAAAATTCTGCAATTTTATCCGAGGAATCTGATACAGAACATGACATGTCTCACATTCCTTACTTTGGTTTCAAAAGACCAATGTCTTGGAAAGATGGCAGTTTATTTAGTTTGTAAGAGAAGTTTTCCCGTGTTTTCCAATTTGCTCACTACCCTTTTTTATTTAAATAATGAAAAACTACCCTTCATGTTAGAACTTTCCAGTATCAACCAAATGTATTTTAAGTATTAAAAAGATTATTTACAATGTTCCCCAGAAAAGACTAAAAACCTTTTTTTCAGTCTTAAACACAGTACGCCTGTTAGTGTATAACAGGCAGTGTCAACCTTCAACGCTTAAAGGTATTTCTCAGAAGGGTATGTTTATTCACAGTCCATGATCCATTCCAATCATACAAATGACACTATGTTGAGGGACTTCAGTCTGAAAACACAGTTATCAAACTTGTCCTGTGTAAAAACACTCAAATACTTTCAAGCTCAAGTCTGCATCTGGAAACTACACAAAGGTATCATGCCATTCCACGCTTGGAGAAATTTCAGTACGAAATAATGCTTGAAGTAGGTGGTGTCGGGGATGCTGCTAGCCCAGTCATATGCAAGTTTCCTGAAGAATTTGATCTCCTCATATGAGGGAGAAGATAAGGATCATTAGCCAGCTGGTGGACATCAAATCTATCCTCTTTTCGGTATGCCAAACAGCGTCTGATAAAGGCCTGCACAAGATATGTAAAAAGTTACAATACTATTCCAAATAACGACGTCTGCTCACAAGCAAATATGCATGTCCTCCTGGATAAGCTAGTTTCTCAACAAACTCTTGGTCTTATGTTATTCAATTCAAATGACAGCATAACATTTTACTACTGAGTTCAATGAAAAAACAGTAATGTTGCAGCAGAAAGAAAAAAAAAACCCAAACAAATTACTTTGTTTCACATAATCACACTTCAGCAACCACGTTATTTCCACGTTCGGGAACTACATTTACAAATAAGATGTTAGCATCTCACACAATTAGAATTGTGCACGTGTTATCCCTCAATGGCTTAGTAAAAAACAGAAGCAAATGTCAAAGAATTGAGAATGCAGAAAGAAGCTGAACGGAGCTTCTAAAGCCATTCAACTGTGCGGTAGATAGAGTAGATGGAAGATGCAGGAACAGAATTTCAACGCTTTCGTTGCCTTTTGAAAGCAGGTGTTAACACATGTGCCATGACAGAATAGAACAAAACAGGAACTTCGATAATGGTGGTTGCCATGTTCAAGAGGCATTAAAGAATCCATAGACTACTTAAGAAATCACTACCTAGCTAAAATCCTTACCCCCTCAAAAAATCCTCTCTCTTATGTGCTTAAAAGTATCTAAAACTGAAAAATCTGCAATTAGCTTCAGGATTCATCTTGAGACATTATATTATCCTACATTTAGGTCCATACAATGTATGCCAATTGTTTTGTGCTGAAAGTTTCTGCCAAGCCTTCTGTCTAGAATACACAGAACATTTGGTCTCCTGAGAGCTTGGGCTTCAACATTTAATACTGGAAAATCCTCATTATTGCTACAGAATTGATTAGCACATCATCACTTAATCTAGAAATTAATTTAAAATAATTACATATCTTTTCTTTGATAAATCTGTTCAGCTGTTTGTTCTTTCCTCCAATTAAAGAGTGGACTATGAAGGAAAAAAATCTGTGATACAAGTTCCAAAGAATCCTGCTAGAATTTAGTTCTATCGTTTACAAATGCAGTATGAACAAGGTACAAAACAAAAACCACGCACATCTGTTAAGATACATCCACGTGTTCTTAGACATTATAGATTTTAATTAATTTCTTCAAAATAAATCCTTTGCAACAAATGAGTTGTTAAGAGTTGCTTGCAAAATCCTCAACGTAACAGTTTGTGTCTAAAATGTTTGTAAAATACTTCACGCTTCTGTGGCACTGTAGACATGTGACTGCAATGCAAAAGGAGAGTACTGCACAAAACAGGAAAGCGAGGAGGATCAAAGGACAGCTAGAGTCTGAAAACTAACAATGTCGTTTCAGGTTCCATGTTTATTTCACCTCCATACTTTCCAAATCAGAATTTCAGTTTACAAGCTGTTCTTTTCCAACTGCCAGGTCTATAAATCTGAAAGACAATTTAGGTTCTACACAGTCATTATAAATGGTCTGAATTTACAAGTTAGTTTGAAATTGTTTTATAGCATTTCCAACAAAGAGCATTTTCTCCCTCTCTCTTACAGCTATCGTGACAATGTTTGTAAGTATGGAGAACACTGAAAGCTTATTTTAGTCTTTGAAACAAACAAACAGAACATTGGAATACAGAGAGAATGTAAAATACATTGCCAATTCTCTGTGTGGAACTGTCTACTCGTTCATGACATCATCTAAAAAAAAAACCCCAACAAAACAACAAATAACTACAAATGACAAAGAAACACAAAGTTAAAAGACAGGGATATAAATTGTTGCAATGTAATGTTATCAGCCATATGATATGCATTTGTCAACTGCATTCAAGGGACAACTTTTCCAGATGGGGGTGAAAAAAAACCCCAAAACCAGCAAACAAAAAATTCCACCAAACAAAAAGCACTGGACAAACTACAATTCTTCAACCAAACTTTCACAGCCTTAACTGCAACTCACTCACTGACACTACATTTAGAAAATATATCTGATGGAAATATACCATAAATTTTAACAGCAGGTTTATGTACCCAAGAAACTTATTTTCTTGGGAAGTTACAGCCTCTAAAAATAGATTTCCTTTCCTTTTAATCTTTAGAAGCTGAATTTTAACATTCCTAACTTTTTTGCAGCTTGTGTCCCAAATCTAAGTATGTTTAATTCATTGCTGAAACTTGAATAGTCATTCTACTATCTTGGCATTTTTTTCAACGAGCACATCTCTACTGCATCTGGCCATGAATATGTCTTTCAAAAACTGGGACAGTTTTAGAAGTATGTATCATATTATATATAATGTTTTCTTCCATACTCACAGAATTGGATTAACACTATGATTGCTCACAGCCGCAATCACTTGGGAAACCACCTTAATCTGTTTCTTGAATAGCTAGTCAGTGGAGATGAGCTTGATACTACAGATGTTTCAAAGTAAGATTTTTAAATACAGGAAGCATTGCCATCCACACCTTTGGGCAGATCAACTATTTTGGCAGTCTTATTTCCTGAATAAGCATCAACGCATCTTACACATTCTTAATCTTAAGAATTTATGTTTCTAAACTTCACTTTGAGTTAATACACATACACTGTGTATGACCTTTCAAGGGAAAGACTGTTAACAGGCACATCCACAAGATCTTTGGTAGTCAAATAATTCTTCAAGCCAATAAGGCTGCAGAGCATAACGTTTACTATTTACACAAAGAGCTTGTTACTGTTAGCTGAAGTATTTCACAAGAAATTCTAGTGAGACAGCCTGAGCGAGAAACCTAAGGTTCTCTGGGAAAAAGCAAAGCAGACCATTTTTGAAGCAGCCTACTTCAAAACCACTTAAACATTTCTGGAATATATACATAGATAAGTATACATTAAATGTATATATATTTATGTATTTTTAGATTCTTTTTTTTGGCCTCAGTTTGAAGTACATGATTTTGAGAGTCCCCAAATAAGTTTGGTTATTATTATATTATGTCCAACAGTGTTCTTAAGTCAACAGCAATTCTACAACTGAATCCTTTATGATGAATGCTTCAACTGTTACTCAGAGATCATAGAAGCATAACAAAAAGTTACCTTGGCTTCATTGCTTACAACAGGTTTGACAGGAAACTGAACTTCTGTGGCTTTTAGTATTGTATTTTCTTGTAAGATATCTTGCTGTGATTGATTGTGGCCAAATGGCTGAAAAATAAGCACATAATTTTCTTCATGAGAGTTATTAAATTAGTTTGGTTTCATAAATATTTATGCTCTAGTAAGTTGTAGCAGTTTGTATTAACACTGCAAACTATTCTGTAAATAAAAAAGTTTCAGTCAAGATTTCTTGCAATATCAATGCATACACCAAAAAATAAGTAATTTTCCACATAGATTCATGTCTTTATGACTGTAATTCACAGTCTACTGGGAACAGGCATTTACACTAAAACCCTAAGATTTTCAAACAAGATTTTCCTTACCTTTCTACCATAAAGGCATTGGAAAAAAATCACTCCAACTGACCATACATCAACTTTATTAGAAATCTTTGGTGGCTCTTTGCCAACTACGAAACACTCTGGAGGCAAGTACCTGGAAAACAAAACATGCATTGCAGTGTCTGCAAGTGTATGCATGGCATTACTAGAACTTGTTCAAATACCAAATCATACAAACACTTCACATATACATCTCTGATCTTTTGACAACTGTAGAAGTAGCCTTATGATTCACATTCCAACACCTTGCACATCCGTCAGAGCTGACATTACAGGTTTTTGAATGATCAGTCAAATAGAGGGTCTATTTCATACAAGCACAAATACTAACATTCTTTACCTAAATCAGTGAATAACACTTTTTAATTGGGATCCTAGTTTAAATATGAACTTTCCCCATCTATCAGAGCAAGATGAAAGACATACAGGGCATTTTACAGCAAGGACTGATTAGGAATCAAAGATAATGTAGATAATGCTTAAAGACCCTTTACCTAAGTTTTTAGTAAGAATGATGACATTAATGAGAGGGGTATACAAGTAAACATAGAAAAAGACAACTGCTATTTCTGTTCCTAAAATCTCCAGGAAGTCATACTTAAAGAGCTGAAAGCTGAGGAAGTTCCTGTGCCATTCCTGAACTGCAGAAGTGGTAGTCAAATGGAACCTCCTTTAAATAACAAACAAAACCTTCCAAACATATCAATATGGGGTCAGTTAAGTATTACTGACTGTAGTATCTAAAACTGAAAAAGGCATAAAAACTATCAGAGCAACTACAGACCAGACATCCTTTCATCAACAGCGTATAAGGCTTTAAAAGAAATTCTTAATAAACATTTGTGAAAATGGAAGTAAGCAGAAAAATAAGGTAAGAATGCAACAAATATGAATTTCACACAGCAGCATAAAATCTCTTCTGGAACACTCATGTAAAATTCTAGTGATAACAACCAAGAAAAATGACCTCGAAGTAATACAAGTGCAAAGAAAGCTACTAGAATATCTGAAGAATGGAGAACCTACAGTTCATGGGAAAAACAACTGAACACCAAGGAGCAAGTACTAGGAAGTGAAACAACCTACTTCAGGGAGGACAGTGTTGGCACAGGAACAAACAAGTATAAACTGGCCACAAATAAACACAGTCTGTAAATGAGAGGATTAGGTTTCTCATGATCAGAGAACTGAGGTTACGGAACACACTTCAAATCAGATTACTGGGGACAAAACACTAACTAAATTTAATACAAACGTCTGTAAGTTTACAAAAGAGATTTTGTGATCTGAGTGCATGGAAAGGCAGGTAACTGGACCCAGTGACCGAGGAAATCCCTTCCAGGGCTATACTGCAGATCGTTTGTGCAATCTGCTCTAAAAAGGTTCATCCCCCACCTCACACTCACTCAAAGTATTTCCCTCCTTAAGGAAGATTTTGGGCTCAGAGACAGTTGTGAATTGAAAACACAGAGATTCATCATGAACCTGTAATGATGACAGAACTTTTCTGATCTTTTAGTTTACAGCATCACTAGTACTTGTGGCATTTTAGATGAAATCCAAATGCCAAATTTTTTTTTGCATACATTCCTACAAGAAAATATTTAAATTGATGTTTAAATATGTAAAGCATTAAAAAGAATAGCAGAAGTCTAACACTTCTAAAATGCTTCAACTTGAATAGTTGTCTTTTCACAGCATGTATGCATTGGCATTTGCGCAAGAGTATGTGTGTTTTCAAAAAAAAAAATCTTAAGGAAAAGGTAAAAACTTCATTACATGTAACTTCTGATTATGAGAAAAGCTGCAAAGCAAACTGGAATGACACTGGCTTCTCCGTTCAGAGTTACCTTTCAGCTCCTTACTATGATCTTCCTCCAGGCAGAATGAGGAGAGAAAGAGCAAATGAATTCACAATAACCTGGCCAATCCAGGCTTTCTATGCCACCCACCCTGACACAGCTGCCATGAAGCTGGGCTCAAAGAGCTGCTGTGCCATGAAGAAGCTGCATCTTTAGAGAGCAAGTTCTAGAAACAGTTTTCTGTAAGCAATGAAATGCTTATTGTCATTTCGATTCTGTAGGCAGCTCTCAAACTTCAGGTTTTTGGACAAGCATGCGAGTGCATACAGAAAATAAATCACAGCTGCTGAGCTGTCATTAACCTTTAGGATGGAAGAGTAAATACTCTTTTGTCCTAAGGACATTACCTGCTGGTAATCCCTGCTCTAAGATTTCTAAGGACTAAGCACCCACACTTAATCATCATAGCTCTGTCAAATGTCTTCAACCACCTGCAGACAAAGATTAAACACCTGCTTCTTCAGGGAAACAATGTTTCTAAATCACAGTGATCATCTCCACATTTTTTTTTTTATTTATAAATATATATGTGTGTGTGTGCGCGCGCGCATATATATATCTGTATCTAAAAGAATAAAAACCATCCTCTCACACACTCTTATCTTACTTGTTATCATTCTAACATTTGGGAATATCAATATTCAAAGTACCACACAAAAATCTTTGTCATCCATGTTAATATTTTTATTCATAAATTAAAAGGATTAAAAAGTAGCTTTGTAAGACAGCATTTATGAAATCTGAACAATGACCCAGAGTCTAAACAGTAAAATGAAAACAAGCATTACCAGTAAGTTCCTGCTCCCTGTGAAGTTAAATCCATTCCATCCACACCATAGCTATCATCATCCATTATTTTGGACAGTCCAAAATCAGTGATTTTTATTTCTCCACATGCTGTTCCATCTACAAGAAGGATATTACCTACCCACAGGGGAGAAAAACAAAACAAAACACCTCAAAGAAAGCTAACACAATGCTTTATTATCAAAACCAGGTAAAATTTTCAGGAATATCTAACTTAATGAGGGTTAAGTGGCAACGAGACATCATCTTTATATCCTCAAGTCTAGAGTAAGTTGTTTATGACACATTTCAGTGCAGTCTCAGGAAATCTCTAGGTTATCATCATCATCTGAAATGGCTCTCTCAGTTGGGAGCTGGCTGGACAGTGAGGAAACACTAAAGCATAGCAGTATACCAGTAACAATGAAGTTTCTTATTTTTCTGCCCAGAACAAATCCTACACTACATGTTTCAGGGCCTGCATAGGCCACGAAATTGTGCCAAGAAATTGCTGCGATACTATTAATTTTACTCTATGTGTTAAAGCTGTACAAGTAATTTCTTGATGCAGAAGTTATTTGATGAAGTTCCCCTGGAAACAAAAACTAGTGAGATTGAGAACACATTCTGTACAATTTTGTAATATGAGAGGAGTCTATATAAACAATATATTACACGGCAGCAATCAAACAGGTTGGTACTAAGAGTTACATTACAAACACCACACTTCGAAGTGCAGCAGATTAAAGTACATAACAAATACAAGCATCATTCATGCAAGGTGGTAAAACAAAGGCCACGGAATGAAGACAGAACAAACACACTGTTTATGACAATGCCTATTGCTCATAGCAAAGAAAACTGCTGTGAAGTCCTGTTCTGATGTGCTTATGCTGGGATGCTGAAAGTGATCGATTATGCATTTCAATCCTTTACAGGCTATGAAATACATAAGGGAGAAATTATTTGCACATCAGCATTCCACAATGATTAAACAGTATTGAGCCAATTAATGATCACATCTGTTTATATTGCTAAATACCAATACATGAATCTATGTGCTATGTGATTTTTTTCCTACAAATTCAATTAAAAAAAAATACGAAGTAGAAAAGTTTTGACAAACATTTTTCCGAAGAAAAGACAGATGACTTTGGCAATAGAACTAGAAAGAAGGGGGCACACTTTTTCCACGGTTTACAACAAGCCTGACGTATGGCAGATAATTTTGGAATTTTCAGACATGAATTACAAACAACATAAAGGATTGGAAATAAAAATGAAACATTTTCATTCATAACATTCCTCATTTACCTGGTTTAAGATCATAGTGTATAATAGGGGGCTTGATCTCATTGAGATATCGTAGTGCGTTTACTATTTGCATTACAATGGACCTAGCTTCCTTCTCTGACATCAATTTATGCTGCTTGAGATAGAAATCCAAGTCATTGCCTTCACAGTATTCTAGCACTGTGCAAAACCTAGGGTAGAATTCATAGAGACAGAATTAAATAATGTATCAAACACCACAATCGGAAACAGAGATAGGACAACTTAGTTTGACACTGGCAAGTTTAAGAATGGCTGCCTGTATGTTAAAACTATTTAAATCAAAGTGTAAACAGAACACATGATGTAACTGCTAGCTTATGAAAACTGATATCAATCAGAACATCCTTACCCGCTGAAAGAGAAAAACGCATCCATCTTGATGAGAGGTTAAGTTAAGAACCCCATTATTTATGTAGGTATGTTTCTCAACAGAAAAAATATAATCACTGTCCTTTAAGGTATGACACAATTTCATGCAAAGAGGCAGCCCAGAGACCTTGGGCTACACTTCGGTTAATAATGGTCCTGATGCTATTTAGTCTTGGAAACTTGTCTAAGCTACAGCAGCATTTTGGAGCTGCCCTGCAGCAACCCTTGCTCTGCCCAAAAATATTACAGCACTGCAAGTCCCTTTCACCCTCAGGATATCCTGTAAGGTTTGCTAGTCAGGTGTTGCCAAACACTGTTTTCATGACTTATAGAAGGTCTGCAATATTCAGCTGAGACAAAATTCTGCAACTAGTGTATTTAATTCCCCTTAAGGAAACCCTAAACTCTTTGGCTGAAAGCAAGAACATACTATTTTTCTTCCAATACTCTTCATTTCTGTTTATCTAATATACAACACTAAAATTCTTGACAAGTTCTAGAAAATATATCGTTTTATGTACTTACGTATCTGTATCCAGGGAGAAGTAGTCATATAGTTTAACTATTCGGGGATGATCCAGTTCTTTGTGTATTCTATACTCTCTGCAGGCATGTCTAAAAGAACATGAATACATTAACCTTCTACAATCAATAAAATGCCATTCAATTTAACATATGAAGCGTAAGTCATTAATATTTACTTGTGGTAGTTTTCTTTCTTTTCATCCCTCCAGCTTTTGTTAAGCTGGTGAATCTTCACAGCAGCATATCTTTGTTCATAAAGATCAAAAGCCTAAAAAAGAAACCCACAAATACGGGAAAGTTACAACCAAAGATTATAAAAATAACACCCAATAAAGAGAGGAAAAAAATTGGCAGTAATTCACAACTCTATTGACAGATCTATTGTAACAATACCTCCCCTCCATGGGTTAATTGATGTTTGCTCAACCAGTGATTAAAGAGTATACTACATTACAATCCTTCTGCTTATTTAGACACCCCACCCCCCAAGCCTGAATTAAAATGTACAAATGTACATGGCTCAAACATCAGATTTAGCAGACCCAACATACCCTACCTTGTATACTTCACTGAAACCACCTCGGCCAAGTAAATGGAGTAACAAATACCGTTCATTCAACGTGGGGTGATCTTTAAATCTCGAAAGAAAAAAAAAAATTAATGTAATTCTATTTCAGCTATACAAATAGAGACTAAAATGTGAATCTCTTAGTACTACTTCTCAAATGGAACTTTCTTTCTACTAGTGATATATAATATGGTGAACATTATTACACCAAGTGTAACCTTATGGCACAGCCTTACAATTTCTGTACCTTTTGACTAGCGTACAAATGCTATGAGAACAACTTGGTCAAAATTCTTGAAAACTTTTTATTTTTCTCTGTTTTTGTGAGGACAATAAAAGCACCCTTAAATTTAAGTGCGATAAGGGCTTTCTCTTTGTTTTGCCAAATTTTAGAGAGATCTCAAACTTGAGTTTTATGGAACAGATGAAGACAATATTCTTCCAATTTCACACATAACATAATCAGACCTGTTGTATGTACCTGCCTCTTTATAACAAAAGGGATTCTATATAAGAAATAAATAACAAAGAGCAATATATAGAAAACACACCACAAGACTGAGTATCTACTCTTAACTCCAAAGAAAGAAGAAAACAATTTTACCAAACAAAATGATGCTGCAGGACAGAGCAAATGACCATAGTATCTCCTGAAACGTACAGGAGACAAAATAGATCCTTCCATCCAACCAAGGGGAAGGACGCTGAATACTCATTACATTTATAGAGTAATGATGACACAACTATACTTATGAATCTAGGGCCATCTGCAACTATAGTCCATAGAAAATTTCAAGGAAGGGTTTAGGGCTAGTTTGCCAATAGGCTCTCTCATCCTTCCATGTTCTCTATAGTTTTGGAGGTATGGTCATAGATAGTCAAGTATTTGAGGGAGGATGCATATTCTTGCTTACTTTTTGCATGCCTATTCTTTGCCCCTTTTAGACACTAAGCCTTCCTTTTCTTCACTATGAAAATATGTATTTCAATGACAAAGACATTTAAAAATAATGTAAGATCATTATAGTAAATAACGGACTCAGTGTATAAGAGATAACAAATTTAAAAGTAGCATCATTAGGCAACTGATGTCACGCGACTCATAAGCCAATAGAGAGGTGTAGAGAGGAACTCTGCTAGGACAAGAAAGAAGGCTCAGCTTTGCATCACAGCTGGAAGCTGAAAACCCAACAAGATTTGAGTCTGGACCCACCAGCTGCTTTGCTTCAGAACCCTCTTCCTTACCGAATGGCCAGTTTCTGAGACATGTTAGGAAATATAGACCTAAATTACCTCTCCATTGCTTCTGTCTTATACATTATGAGTGCAAGATGCACCTTGGTCACTTGGTAAGTTCCTCAAGTCTAAACTCCCACAAAAACAGGGACACAGTTTAAAGCTTTTCATTCTGTACCACAAAATGTGTCAACATTGACTACAGAAAATGAGCAGTAAAGCTAAAGTATCCTGCTTGTCCATGTCCTGTAACTCTGTTTTCAACTGGGACTGTAATTCCAGCATTCTTTGCCCTGCATGTGCAATATTTACACAGTCTAAACCTGCAGTTTTTCTGTGGCATTTATTCCTTTTTGTTGGAAGAATCCCTTTTTAAAATAACCAAACTTCTTCTAATGCAAACACTGAAGATTAAAAAAAGGTTATCGTTTAGCCTGCAAAAAAACTGCTTGGTTTTTTGTTTCAGGACATTTATTTTTAAAAGAAAATATTCTGCCATCAAATTATAATCATAAACACCCATTATTTTTCATATCCAAAACACAACACCAATTTAGATATCACTTAGAATTATAGCCACATAGTAACAAAAGTATTCCTGTAAAGTAAGTATGGGGACCATTAAAACAGTTAAGCACAATTTCACATCTTGCTGCTTGAATGTTTAAAAGTCTTAGTGTATATATAATTCTATTGTGTCTAAAAAGTAAAGAAGAAAATAAGACCCTGAAGTCGGTTCATAAACATTGACTAGTGCAGAAAGAAAGAAGCCTAGTCCTGCCATCTCCTTTCCTGGCTGCTCATTTCACCCTTGCACTGCTCTCTCCTAATGGCAGCATAACCATTTGTGCAACTGGGGCAAAGGTCTAGACCAGGAAACTGATCTAGGGTTAAAATTAATCCAAAAGAAGAAACCACAGGAGCTGGCTTTAACTCGGATCAATTTCTAGAGTCTGTTCAGTAAAGTCGCGCCATTGCAAGCATGTGAAAGGAACAGGGCAAGGGCTCAAGTAGTCAGGAATAGGCAGAACCAGCTGCTTTCAAGCAACAGCGCCAGTTTATGGAGCTGGGGAAACTGTACTGCTAGTGTTTGTATCCACCGTGATGGTGAAAGGTTTTTTTTTATATTCCTTTCAAATCTACATAGGTAAATAACTACTTATCATCATCACAGAATCACAAAACGTTAGGGGTTGAAAGGGACCTCAAAAGATCATCAAGTGCCCCTTCCAGAGCAGGATCACCTAGATAAAATCACACAGGAACATGTCCAGGTGGGTTTTTAATGTCTCCAGAGAAGACAACTCCACAGCCTCCCTGGGCAGCCTGTTCTCTGTCACCCTCACCATGAAAAAGTTTCTCCTTACATTTACATGGAACCTCCTATGTTCCAGCTTGCACCTACTGCCCCTTGTCCTATCATTGGACATCACTGAGAAGAGCCTGGTCATCCTCCTGACACTCCCTCCTTAATCCTGACACTCACTCCTTACTCCTAACATTAATAACATCAGCCTTCTTTTCTCCAAGCTAAAGAGACCCAGCTCCCTCAGCCTTTCCTCATAAGGAAGATGTTCCACTCCCTTAATCATCTTCGTGGCTCTGCACTGGACTCTTTCAGGCAGTTATTATGATATACTGCCATGGAAGCCGAACTACAGATAGACATTTAACATAATGCAAAAGGCTTTGTATTTGTCTCTTCCTACCAGGTAGCTGTATCCAGTATGAGCGAAATTACAGGGCGATTAAAAAAAAATTAATTTTAACTGCATCACAACATTCCTGTTGTTACATCAAACCTCCCCAACATTTTCTTGCATTATTGTCAGCTTAAGTGAACGGCATTAGGTTCACTCACAAGTATTTTTTTCATCTTACTAATATGGTCTAGCAAGTTTTAGCTCTCCTGCACTATAACCTGTGTATATATGTTATTCTTGCATATTCAATACAACCATTAATAAATTTACCAAATTAAATCTATTTTTTAAAAGTTTGAGTATGTTGGTGTTTAAAAAAAATATACATAAACAAAGAGAATCAAAGAAAAATTTATGATTGAACTCTCCCTGTGTAGGTAAAATATGATTTTAGAGCATTATTTTAAAAAGAGAGACACAAAATTAAGAGAGCAAGTGTCTTACTGTGAATTATCTTCATTATTTATTCTTTTCAGTTCTCTTATGTGAAGATTCCTAACTCTTTCCAAACGTTCAAGTTCCGCTTGTATTTCAGCTTCCTCCTGCAAATGAAAAGAATGAAATATAAAAGCTCATTTACTCCCCATTTGAAAAGGATATTTTTACCCCTGCATCAATACTAGTGGTGATGGAGGAACATTACATTACAAAACCCTGCTGAACTAGAAGAAAGCTCTGCTTTTCTGTTAAAGCCAGAAAAATTCAGAAAGATAAGGCAAAAGCCTGTTTCAAGGAACCTTTCTGTCCATGAACCCACAGGTAATGGGATGTTCACAGTTTTGTTCTGCACCGTAGGGATGCTATTTGAAATGAGAGGTGGCTGGGTTTTGTACCTCAGCCAAGGAGAGAAATTATCTGGGAAGCGGTCTGAAATTGATGTACAAAGAAGAAAAAAAGGAGATATGTGCAGCTACAGATTTTGTACAAACTGACAAAGTAAGAAAAGACATTTAATATATTTTGAGGCTGAACTGCAAATAAATGAGTAATAAAGTTATTACAGTTGAAATGTTCTTAAGGTGTTGATAGAAGACACCAAAACCAAGCTAATTTAAAAAGATTTTTCCATTTGTATCATTAAAATTACAAATGCAAAATGTGTATTGCCTAAGATTTTGACTGCCACTTCAAAAGAAGCATGTGAGGTAGGAGCACATTCCCTAACTAATTTCATCATTTAAAATTATCTCATCTTTAAAAGTTTAAAGAACCCTGAAAGAGTTGCTTATTCAGATACTCTAATAAACTAAGGAATTCACATTGACTAATTTGTGGAAACTTATGTATCTATATCCAAAGTGAAAAATGTATACTCATTGAAAGACACTGTAGAAAGGGTAATAGCCATTTTCAGAGTTAGTACCTCTAGAACTTGAAAGTTTGAATAAAGGGGAGACAAAATTAGTCTGTACCACAAAACTCATAATCACGGAATTATTGTAGCTGAAAAGGAAAGAGAAGGCCTGGCATCTGATAGGTATTTTTATTTAGTAGAAGTGTCAGTGGAATCAGTGCCCCAAATAATCTCTTGTTTTGACACAGCTTCTTGGGACACATGGCGAAGCAAACTGGAAAACTAATAAATTAAAACAAAACAACCCCCCCCCCCCCCCCCAAATACTACTACTACTAAAAACCAAACAAACAAAAAGAAAAACCAAAACAAAAAACCAAACAGACAAAAACAAAACCCAAAACAAACTAACAACCCCTCAAAATAAAACCAACCAAACAGAAAAACCAACCCAAAACAAAACCAACCAAGCCTCACAAAAAGATATGTATTTGTTTTTTGCAAGAAGCTAGACCAGTTCTCCAATCCAATTTATACTGTGACTGCACAACCTGGTGGTGCTGGTAAAAGCAAAGGGCAAGTAGTCATGACACAAGGGGATGGAGGCCAAAATCATAGAGGCGAGAGAAAATGCTGTAAAGCTGGCATTTCCATACATTGTGTATCATAAAGCCACATCCTGAAACAACAGCTCTATTTACATAATCTAAAACACATTAAATGACCACATTTCCAATGAGTTGAGAAGTCTGGACCAAATTATTTCAGTGAATATCCTGAATCCCTCCCCATAAGCTAAGGGAAAAAAAACCCAAAAAACCTCTTGTCCTTAAGCAAGACACCAGAAGAACTCTCATTCAGAAAACAAAAAATCAAGTTCCTAATAATTTAAAAGCTGGCCTAAGTAACACTAATCTGACAGAAGATCCAGGGGGACCATTTGTTCTTTGTAACATCTAATGTCAAAGATGGGGTTTTTTCCTGTTTATACCATGTTATACACTTTTAAAATATATTTAGATTAGTCTTTGCCATTCTCTGCTAAATACCCTGAGATGATATGCAGTTCCTCATAATCCAATAGTCCTTTCTAAAGACTTCTAGCCCTTCTCCCCCCACCAAAGGCCATGCACATATACACAGACAATTGTCTATGTTCTTCCCAAAGGCTGACAAAAAAAATCATCCATCACTTATGCCTCTTTTGGGCTTTTTTGTTCATATATTATGCAATTCAGTGGTTCTCAAAATGTGGTTCATAGGCCAATGTTAGTCCAAAGAGAACTGGCTGGTTGCATTGTTTCCAGCTGTTATTTAGGACACTCAGGCTGTGAATACCTTTAAGCAAGAATGAACCAGCTTAGCTGCCTCAGGTCACTGCTATATAAAAGGAAGTGAGAAAACAAGAGCCTCTCTCCAGGACCAAAGCTACTAGATGGAAAAGAATTTCCTGGGGAGCAGAAGGAAAAGAAAACTGGTGGTGGCAGCATGTACAGGGCACCAGAAAATAAGAGCACCAGGAAAGCATCTGGATATTGAAGAGGAGCAGACAGCAAAACAGCATATGCAGAAGTAAAGAAAAATGTAACCAGCAAAGAAGCACTAGGGAAGAAATACATCCATGTAAAAAGGCAGTACCAAAGTTGTTTTTCTTATTTAATGACAAAATCTGTATTGCACATAAGAATTAAAATACAAGTATGTATTTTCATTATTATTTTCAGATATATTCAAACATGATTTGCTAAGAATCATAGAATTTTTATGGTTGGAAAAGACCTTCAAGATGACCAAATCAAGCTGCTAACGCAGCGCTGCCAGGTCACCACCAAACCATGTCCTTAAGTGCCACATCTACACATCTTTTAAAAACCTCTAGGGATGGTGACTCTACCACTTCCATAGGCAGCCTGTTGCAGTGCTTTACAAGCCTTTCCGTTAAAAAATTTTCCCTAATAAATAATGTAAACCTCCCCTGGTGCAACTTGAGGTTGTTTCCTGTTGTCCTACTGCTTGCTACATAGGAGAACAGACCAACTCCCACCTCACTACAACTTCCTTTCAGGTAGCTGTAGAGAGCAGTAAGGTCTTCCCAGAACCTCCTTTTTTTTTCCTCCAGGCTAAATAACCCCAGTTCCCTCAGTCACTCCTTGTAAAGCTTGTGCTGTAAACCCTTTGCCAGCTTTGTTGCCCTGAAGTAACAATTGCCAAAAGTAACATTTTTTTCCCTTCTGGCATGTAGTCAAGGAAATTCCTTCTTATACAGAGTACCCCGGCATTAATACTCAAGGCAAAACTAAAATTCAGGTATTAAACAACTTTGTAACAGCTTCCTTCACGTCACTTGAAATTTTCATTAGACTTCAAGAATGTTAAAGCACAGAAAAAAATGTACAGAATTCCGTAACAGAATTTCATGTGAAGCTGGTGCTATTTCTAAAGCATTAGCAATGAAGAACTATGTGCGCTGTCTACTTCACAAGTGCCGACACGTTTAAATGCAGATTCCCTACCACGGATCCAAGTACTTTCTTGTCACATACTTTAAAAACAGCATCAGTGCTCTCAAGAGGCCCAGTTCAGCGTAGGATTTATAAGAGGTGACTCACACATTTGAAAAGAACAGGCCTGAAACAGATTCTTGCAACATTTCAAGGGGAAAAACACTGTGACCTGTTTTTGACTGAACACTTCAAGAACTACTGCTCAGCAGATAAAGGTATTTTCCTTTCACACTTGTTGAGATATTTCTGCCTGGTTCAACTGTCATTCATTTTCACAGGTTATTTCCCAAAAGCTTTGTTTGAATAAGCAATAGTTTGTTAATATCATAATTATCTCATTACATAATTTATTAGAATGATGGGCTTCAAGAAAAAAGTGCTGTTGTTTTTTTTGAAAGTCAAAAAGTGAAATAAAATACCTGACAGCAAAAATAATTTAAGATATAGAGAAAAGATTTTCCATAAAAATAGGGAAATTATGTTCGCTCTTGCAATGAGTAGTATGCTAAATGGTAGTAGCTGAAGTGGATACTGTAGATTATCAAAACATGATATTAATTCAGAAATGCAATGCTTTGTAAATTGGACCTTTCTAAAGGTCAAAAACTACTGTAAAAAGCCCATATATCAAACATGGATGACGCCACTTCTTCAGCTCTGAAGCAAGAGCAGTACTGGTGGCATCATCACTGTTGCCACTGTTGGAAGGATTCAAGGAATGGGTATTACACTCACTACCGTGCTCTTCTCAGTCTCAACCAATGATAGGACAAGGGGCAACGTGTGCAAGCTGGAGTATATGAGGTTCCACATAAACATAAGAAAAAACTTCTTCACGGTGAGGGTAACAGAGCACTGGAACAGGCTGCCCAGAGAGGTTGTGGGGCCTCCTTCTCTGGAGACATTCAAAACCCACCTGGACACATTCCTATGTGACCTGATCTAGGTGATCCTGCTACAGCAGGGGGGTTGGACTAGGTGATCTTTCAAGGTCCCTTCCAGTCCCTAACATTCTGTGATTCCCCTATACTCCTAGTATTTATGGCAAGTTGCACGTTTACTATTATATTTTCTAATCAGAAAGCTCTCAACAAGTCCTCTTCCTTATTTTAATAGTACTAGATTTTGTGGGTTTGTGCACGGTCAAAAAAAGTGTCTTACCAGAACAAGTACATACCTTTTTGAGATGTCCTAATCGAAGTTTGAAAATTTCTTCCTGTTCATGATACTCTGCTAAAGTCAAACTAAAATAAAGCAAAACAAACTAATTATAGCTTTTACATGATGGTAAACAAACAATAGCATTCTTATTTAGATACTACACTAAATGCAGAATCTTATGTTAATTATTTACTACCACAATATTAGGACTAGATTTTTGAACTATCTGAACATCTTGGTTTGCAATTTCAGCATCAAAACATACTTACAGAATGCCTCTGCGTCTGGTGCGTCTCTGAAATATTAACTGCCTCTCCCACACCATTTCTGCTCTCTCTAGATTACCTGGGTGCATCCTGAATCATATCACCATCCCCGTATTCTACCTGATGCTACTCCACTGCTTGGTTCTCAAATCTTACCATTTAATAAACCGAAGGATGGAGATCCAGAAACCAACTTGACAAGACTGATAACACTGGATTTCTGAGCCGTGATCTAAAGAATGCAGCGCACAACCATACGTTCCAAGTTCATTAACACTACATTTTGCATGAGACCACAAATTCAGTTTTGAATTGGCATGCGACTCTCTTGAGTGTTCTCTTTTCATCTTCCTTTCAAAAAAAGATTTCTGGCTACAATTAATTCAGTAATCCCTCACTGTCTGTAGACTTGCTAGGACACAAAGTCAGTTATCATTCAGAGGATCTAGACTGCAACTAAGAAACCCACAAACGGACTGCGTGCTCTATCCATCTGACAAATACCAAAACAGACACAGAAGACAAACCACCAAAGAAACCAAAGAGACTTCAAGTTCCAGGGAAGAAACCACACATGTATGATGAAGGGGATCGGGGGATAGGGAAGGAGAAAGAAGCATGGCTTCCTTTAAAGGATTCACACAAATCCCTATGAACAAATTAAAATTAAACATTTTATTGTTTTTGCCTAGATCTAGAGTCTTGCATGATGCAAATCTGAAATTAATAGCATAACACATGTTCACAAAGCCCATATTTAAGAGGGTTCAATTATCAACTGTCCTAGGAAGATATGTTATACAAAGTCTTTAGAAGTCTATACCTGCTGTTCACATTGCAAGTCTAAGGAACTCAGTGTCCTGAGAATCACCAGTATTTTCCCCAGAGGTGAGGGACACCAATTCAGATTTCTCTTACAGCAAATGTCAACTTCAATAAATTTGCAGAAATCTTAATAAACCGTAAGGTTTGTTCCTCTCTTTTAAACTTGGATGAATTTCACAAAAGTTTTCAGAATTCTAAACCCTGCATTTATTGTGTATCAAAAGTTAAGAATTGCATCTTCTCAGGACAAAACTTGGTTCTGAAGCTTTCACAGAGCCCTTTCCTATTCCTGATTTCCAAATACTGAATTTCATCCAAAGTTACCCTACATATTTTTTTTCCTACTGGAATGAAAACAGCCTTGTATTCCAGACAACAGACATCCCCAAACACTCTGAAGGCAAGACAGTGAAGAAATTTGCCTCTCAAGGAAAGGCAAAAGTTCCAGGACTGAAAGTTTATATTCTTTTCCTGACATAATCTCCTCTGGGTTTAGACAATTTACGCTACACCTAAAAAGAAGAGGCATTAAAGCACATGTGAAATGGACTGTCACAATAGCTATGAAAGCTGGCAATGCATTCTCTGTACAGGCCAAACAACAGCAAGAAACTTAAGAAAACATTTCCTGCTCCAATACATCTGCTAGACCTATCAAAGAGAGCATCAAGGCCATGCTAGACAACTTGCAGCAGTATCCCTGATGTCTTTTCAATACTTCCACTCAAACAGCGAACTACTGTAATATGGATTAACTTCTCAATTAAAAAAAGGCAAAGAATCAAGCCAATGTGTACGAGGTTGAGTATTTTTCTTCCCAGATTCTTGTCTGCAGTATAAATTACAGGTTTGTGCATTTCCAAGAACGCAGATACTGAAGTTTTGTCTTTCTCAGGAAGAAGAGCATTTAGGTGGCTTAGCAAAACTCAACCACAAGTAAAACACTGAAAATAAAATATTTATGACATGACCTTCCAAAATTTTCATTGAACACAGAGAGCCCTAAAACCACAGATCTCCTGAAAAACTAACATAATATAGGAAATCTGGTGCTTTTTATAAAACCTCAGCTCTCTACGCAGAGTTATGACAAAGTGCCTTGACAGCTCTACTAAGTATCACCTTCCAAAAAGTTCTGGAATAGCCCTCTTGAGCACAAAGAACAAGTTAGAGGTCATATTGAAAACATTAAGATTCAAAGTCACTCTTTCCATGTTCCATGCTATATCCCAGTAAGTGACTGTTTTCCATTTTTCTATTTCCTTACAAATCTAACTCTATTAAAGGCACAGCATAATTCACAGCAATTTGAAATGGTCATTGCTGACCACTACATTTTGGAGGAAGGCATATAAAATGCTGAACTGTATACAGTCACTTTGGATTTTGCTCATTTACTTTTGAAAAATGAACTTTATCTTCTCAAATTCAGAAACATTTACTGTTTTGTTTTGCTTAGGAGTTTATTACTTTTTAATCTATAAATACACTGTACTTTATATTCCTGTTATAATAGCACATGACAAATAGCAGTAAAACAATGACAGTGTGCAATGCTGTTTTCTGGCTACAGGCCACCATCCTGCTGCTCATGCTGAAAACATCCAGCCTAGAAACTGCTTCCCATCAGCCCATCACTTTCTACCTGCATCCAACCCGCTGCCTTTTGCGGGGCTCTGATACACTGGAGATACTTTCTGAAAATGGAAGTCACCTACAAGACATCATCACCTCCTGCAGAAGCAGTTGCTCTTCCATTACCTGAGACACATAGGTCTCACCAGATGCAGTGCAAGAAATATTGAGAAGCACTGGGGAAGGATATCAGACAGAAACAGGTTGCTGACATCCACTAAATGAACTGAAGTTGGACAGCCAGGCTTGAGGCCAATCTGAGCAGCACTGAGGAAGAACAGCAGCTGGCAGTAGGTTGCATGAATTCATCTGGTAACAGTCTGGTCCTGACTGTGATTATTTTCTGCTCAAAGTTACTATGCAATAAATGCTGTATTTTACCCACCTACAGCCAAATGAACTATCATACAGATGCAATGCCTGAAATTCCCAAAAAAGTACTGGACATATACTGCTCAGGTAATGGAGATTTACTGTGATGTGTAGGGCTATGGTGTTGCACCTTTACTTGTCACTGGAAGAAGGTGGACAGTTTACCTGGCCTGAAAGGTTTGATTATCACCAATTTAAACTTTTATTTTTAATTAGTAAAAATAAGCCTTACAATCATTTAACAATGTTTTCATAGCCAACTTGCAAAAGCTTTGACACAGTACGCATGTATAGACATAACCAATCTTCACACTTCTTCCTCCTAAGTTCAAACAAAACCTTCTTTTATGATCAAAACAGATAGTGAGTAGAGACAAGATAAAAAAAAAACAAAATGGGCACGTGCTCCTTGGTTTTCATGATGATGTGCCTGGCACATTTACAACAATCTTTCCTCCCGTCTTTTCCCAGCTGAAAAATCATCATAAGCACAGCAGAATATTGCCATGCCCCTAAAGAGCCATACACACATCCAATACAAGTTTTAGGCTACAATTTCTGAAGTGCTCATTTTTTGGTCCAACCTTATTCTCACTCTTGTTCCTCAAATTTCTACAAGGATGGGCAGATGCTGACCACCTCAAAGCCCTTCATGAGGTCTTTTTACCCATTGTTTCCATGTTCGCCTTTGAAAGAGACTGTCTAAGGAAAGGAGCTGCCTTTATTTGTCCTGTAAAGTCCAGGCACATTATTGTTACTTCAGCCTGAAAAAGTTTCTGAAAATATTTTCATTTGTTCCAGAACAGAATACTCCCTCTCTCTATGATTTGTTTGTTCAGATACAGTAACAAACTGCCAGCTCCTTCTGCTCTCCTATTGCAAACTGCATGCAGGGACAAGGATGCATGCAGACTCCCATGGAGGAACTGGGAAGCAGAGGAAGGGATGACTGGGAAGTGAATACAAGTGACACAGCTGAAGCTGTGTAGGGAGGACTACGCCACCTAAACTAAATAAAATGTTCCGAGAAACAATTGTCTAGTGAAATAAGAGGTGCTTCCAAGAAGTAAGAACTAGCATTATTGCTTGGCAAGTTTCAAAAGAATTTGGAATAGATTTTTCAAATGGATGTTGCCAAGGCTAAGGAAGCAACCTCTATTTCAGACATGCATTTTATTTTCTATAAACAAATTTCAATTTTTTTTACCTTTCATGTAAGACTAATAAAATCAGCTTGCTCAGTAGAAAACAGGTCTCTCAAAACTGAAACTACTTTTTAGTTTGGTTTGGGACACAAAAAGGGAAGGAATGATGGAAAACCAGGACAGTGTTTAGACTCATCTGCAGCATGTTATTTAAACACCAAATCCACCATCACTCACAGGTCACTGCAAGATGGCCACTTTCACAGTAGTAACTTCAGTGCAAAAATTTTGCTGTTAAATTAGCATCAGAGACCATAGTATATTCAGGTAAATGAAAACAAAGCCCTTGTGAAAAATGCCTCAGGCAACACCTTCAGTCCCTTTCAAAACGGTTAACACCTGTTCTCAGCAAGGGCTTCAATAATACTGCTAGTTACAACACCATAGATCATTTTATCCTGTCAATACCTGCAGATGGAGACATTTTCTAAAGTAAACAACGCAGTGGTAAAGGCACTTGTTGCTAACAACTGCTAGCAAGTTGTTTGCTTGTTTAAAAAAAGATCTGCCTAATCATTTGCATATATGTTGTACTGATTTACTAATGGTTTAGTTCATTAATCTCAAGCAGCTCTGCATTTCCCTATGCCTCATATAAACAGAGCCTCTTCCATTTGGCTATGCTAATTAAGATCATTACTTTCAAAGTAACACAGGCACAGTGATAAGCACAATGTAATAGGAGGGAATCATATAGAGCAGATAACAACTTTAGTTTAAAATGAAAGTGCACAATTAATCATTGTTTTACCAAGATACATAAAACATATTTAAATCTGTACTGAGAAGCAGAAATCAGTCAACACGTACTACTGCTATACAAAATTATAACGAATCCTAAATACAAACATTTAAAAATTCTTCTAAGACCATGATGTGGTCTAGTGATTCTGTGATCTCAAGACACATTACAGACTTTGTCAAAGGTCTGAATTAAATTGATAATTCTTACAATATAAGCAAGCAATTTCCTATCTAGATTATATAATGATCAAATTAGGATACATAAAGTTTAAATAGTTATCCAGTAACAGCTTATGTTAACACTAGCATTAGATACAGAAGGGCAATTCTGACTGTTCTCTTGGCAATTCCATAACCAGAAAGCATTTTTGTGCGCCATTTAACATGTAACTGGTTAAGCCAAATGAAATGAATATTTGAAAAGTTTTTAGTAATTTGGATATTATTTAAAACTGCATAACATCAGAAAATATTCAGAAGTCTATTATCAGGAATTCATCTTGTCCTACTTCATAATTAGAACATTTATCAGCAGCAATAAGATTATGGAAATTATAACAGGAATGAAGATGTGGCCAAAAGCTGGCAAATTAGAAGCTCTGTAATTTTTCATGTGTTTTCCATTACTTAAATGCTACTTTTAATAACAAGACATACTATATTCATACAAAAAGTTATTTTTAACAAGATGGTCATCATTATGGTACTATTCAGAAGTATTAATCATGTTCTAAGAAGAAACATAGGCACGAAGTAGTACCAGGAAAACAATTTGAGCATTGAATCTTCAGCTCTCTACCAAAATACACAAGTAACACTAATCAAGATTTGCATCTGCTTACATTGCCAGCCTTACTACGGTATTTTCATATATTTGTCACAGCCAAACAATTTTGCAATGTGAACTTTAAGAATGATGCATTATGCAAAACATATTCAAATGTCTTCAAACTGATGGTCCAAACGTAGGTATTTTGCAGATTTAACCAGGGCAAGTTCTTTGCTCCCCACCTCCATTAATCACTACCTCCACAAGTGAGCTGTGACAGGTGACCATGTTGAACACATGTAGCCTACTTTTGCAAAGCAGCAGAGAAGTTTGTTGTCTTTTTAACCCCAGTTATTTACTTTTTATTTAAGCTGACTAATACCAAACACACTATCAGCTGCAGCCTCTTACTAGCTACTGCCCTTGATGCTATCTCCAAGCAGCAACTTCTTAAAATACTCAAATTAAATGTCAAGAACACATCTGTCTGTTCCTTGAATTATACCATTTCTGTCTGCAGGAAAAAAAAAGTCACTTGAAAAACTAAGAATGCTTTGATATCTCTCAATTTTTATGTTTATATGACAAAAATTTATAACATTGTCAATATGTGAAATAAGATCGGTAACTTCTGACAGTTGGCTCTCAGGATCTAGCATTCTGAAGGTGTGTGTGTGAAATGTTTTCTGTTTGTTTTTAGACATGCCTTCAAATACTAAAGGCTGAAAAAAGCTTTTCTTGTCGGCTAAAGACTGTTACATGAAAAAATAAATGATTTCTAACTAAAGGAGAAGCTCCTAAACTTGATGTGGATCAAGAGAAGTTCAACAGGTCAATAGGTATCAGTGACATTACAAGAGTGGGAAACCAGAATAAGGACTCCTGTAGATCAGGAAAACAGAAGGAACATTGCATAAACACAAAGTGGGCCTTTCTCTGGTGACTTTACCAAAAATAAGTTGGGCAACAGCATGACATCTTCATAGGCTGTGGCGCAAATTTCCCTAACATCAGCAAGTCATCAGTGAGAATATAGCTGCTGAATATACTGAGTGTCTTTTTATGCTGTTATTTGAATAGAACTTACACAGACAATATCTGAGAATTTATGTAAAAGACTGATTGAAATGTTAAACTTACAGCTGTGGTAAATTGGGTCTAACAAAGGGATCGTTTTCTGCCCCATTCACAGCTTTATTTTTCCTCTGCTTGGGTTCAGAATTGGCAGATGGTGCCTGAGAATTATTTGTAGTTGGAGGCTTTCGCTTGGCCAGGAGCTTTCTTTGCCTTTCAATGTCTTCCCTTTGTTGATTCACCCATTCTTGCTGCCTGTAAACCCCAAAAAAAGCTTTATTAAAGTTTCAACATTTTGCATTTAAGAAAAACCACTACTATCTTGTTAACTGATGAAACATTAAGGAATATTTAGAAAACTTACTATACACGTGAAAATGTCTTCTAGAAAAAAAAAAAAAAAAAAGAACACCAATGCTCTTCATAAGGTGGAAACATTTTGCTGAAATTTTGGCACAATTTACTTTTGAAATGTGTGGTGGGTTTTGTTTTGTTCTTAGTTTTTTTGGTTTTGGAAATGTTACATGTAATTTCTGCACTAAAAAAATGTGTATCTGAGCTGGTGGATACCTTCTTTTATATTCTTTTATACTATCAAAAGAAATGTAAGAGTCAATGGAAAGTACTTGATTTTTATAGGCCAAATACTGAATTTCATCTGACTGTTCCCAAATAAACCATCAGTTTGGTTGTATGGCAAACAATTATAGCTTTCAAGCAAAACATATACACAGATTGTTTTTAAGATAGTCTTGAAAAACTCCAATGCCCGAGGCAATCACTTGATGCTAAGACTACATATCGCCCTTCAAAACTAAATTCTTGGTGAATTATTTCTCTATCTCCAAAGGCTGAACCAGACTTGTTACCAAAGAACACCTTTTGAGGCACTGCCTAATTGTTTTACTACCATCTCTAATGGTCTCCCAGGGCCCTTTTCTTGGCCCCATCTCTGCTGAAATACCTGTTGCAGCAGCTCTTTTCCAGGTGTCTGCTTTCCCTCATCCACTTGCACTAGACCCTATCTGAGGCTGCCAGATATGTCACTCTTCCTTCATGGCACTGAAGACCCGGTGTCCTGAAAAAGCTGCTACAGTGTTGGATGCACAGGCAACACCTATGGGACCAATGAAAACTTCACAGATCTCATCTGTCCCAATGATCACCAGTGACATACAGTTAGCTGCTTGAAAAAAATCACTGATTTAGTTTTATAGCTCTTTCTACCAGCTGAGCTGAATAATTACATGCTGCTCATTTAGTACATTCATACTTTTCTAAGCATAGTTAAAATGAAGTGAAACCAAACTGTCTTTCAAAGACACCCAGCCTTAGTATTCTCTGATTATGGAGTTCTGTACTGTACTCTCAGTCTTCAGTAGGAAAAGTGAAATACACCATATTTCACTTTTCATGCGACTCCAATCCTAGAAACCTTAGTAATAAAAAAAAAATCCACTAGAGGGAACTAACAATTAGTGAGAATTTTAAGAACATGGCATTGACTAACTTCACAAGATTTTGAAATGCAAAGCCATCTGTCCACTGTTCAGTAAATGAAGCACCATGACGAACTGTTGTAAAATGCCCCAGGCGTAATCTGTCTTGCATGCTCTTCTCTCTGCTTGCCAGCTTTTCCTGTGTGCTCTAAGAAAACAAAAAAATATTCATATTTAGTAATACTAAGTGTTAAAAAAAAAATTAAAAAAAAAAAAAAAATCAGTAAAACTCTCAGGCTTTTTTCCCCTCCAACAACTTTCTAAGGCAGAGATAAAAGCCGAGTAGATGAAAATATCTTTTATTACTTTACGCCATTTATTCTAATTTCTGCAGAACTCAAAGCCTTGCAGTTAAGGGAATTAGTACTAAGGATGATTTGTGCACAAAAAAAATAAATAAATCTGAGTTTGACTCAGTTTTTCACTATGTTTGCTATTCTTCACAATCAACAAAACATTTTATTTGTAAATACAGCAAAACTGATATCAGGCACATCATTAAGATTATGTCTGTACATGTCTACTACACTAAATGAGCCTGCTTAGATACTAGAAAGTGCACTTACTATACTTAGCCTGGAAAGTACCTTAAGAGAGCATCTATGTTACTACTTGTACCAAAATGACTGAGGTCAGGAATCTGTATGTGGGAATGTACTGCAGGTAGACTTAACAGCAATTAGATATTCCCTTGCAGTAATAGAAGCAGACACCCTTCTCAGAACCAGTCACTACTACCACAGGCATTCTTGGGACGTGATAAATGAGTCTGCCCAGTCTGCTTCAGCACAAGAAGAAAGAGCTCTGTGAACACTGCTAACGGATAGAAACTTCTTTAATTGTTACAAATGCTTGCTTCTTAAGAAATGTCTATGGCCCAAAAATCACACACACGCACAAAAAGTGAGAAGGTGACAGAATTAAGGATCTTTGTTGAAACAGACTTCTGGATTGAAGAGGAGGCTTGCATGGCCTTTCAGGAAAAACGGTCAATGTGATAGTCTCAGTCTGAAGGTGCCCACCTAGCAACCTGCTGAACAGATTTGGTGCATCTTCTCCCTGCATTCCCCTCACGATGGAACTTAAAAAGGACTGCAATAATTTATTCATGGCATGTTAGTGAGGAAACTCTCCTCTAACACACCAGTTTGTGACCTTGTATCTGGCAGCAGCTAGTGCTAGGGAAAAGACTGTAAACCTTAAACTTTTTTGTATCCTAAATTGTAATAAGCTGATTTTCTATTAACTTTTTGTAAGATTTTTTTTTTTTTAAAGAAAAGGCTATTTTAAAGAAGAGGGACAGAAACAAGGTATCCTTGTCTGTAAGAAACTGCTGCTAGTTTAAATATAATTGGCATTAAATTTGAGATGTTTCATAGTAGCATGAAGGAAAAATGATCACTTTCATTTCCAAGTTTCCATTAATTCTGAGCTTACACAGTATTTTATCATGTTACATCAAAAATTATCATAGCCATTTAAATGTGTCACAAAGAGATTTTATCTCTCCCCTCTCCACAACAGATAATGTTCAGAAAAATTTTCATCCATTGCAATCTTAGTCTTAAAGTTTGTCCAGACAACGTGCCACATTCCAAATCTTTTATGCTTTATTATACCTGAATTACTCATGATGGTAACTTGCCCTCCTGACACACACACCCGCAAATTAAAAAAAGGCACATTTTTCACAATCTGAAAATGATTTAACATTTTGTTTTACCTATTCAGGCTTATAAAAACCACTTGGTGGCAGAAACCATGCATATGAAGTTTTAGTGTCAGAGACTAATGTGAAAAAGATAAAGTAAAGATGAAGGACTCATAGTAGAGCTCTACAGCACCCTCACAGTTTTCATTATAAGGATTTTAAAAGCAGTAAACTTACCTTTTCAATTAGAAGTTTCTTGCTCATCGAAATACATTTGTTTAACCTTTCTTTATATTTTTCAAGTAGCTTTTGCTGTTCATCTATTTGCCTTCTAAGATCACAGTTAGCCTAATAAATATACACAAAATATGAAAAGATATACCAAACCACCTTTTTTTTAATCAGCTGTCACAAAAAATACAGGTATCTACTTCACATTGTCTATACATATATTTAACTATCAAATGTCTACAAACAAATTTAATATTAAAAAGCCATAGCACAGAAGCAGGAAAAAAACCCCTATGCATTTCATTTAATAGACTTCTCAGATTTTCAGAAAAAACAAATTTCAAAAATTAAAATCTTATTTCACCCTTTAACTTAGATAACTCCAGGGTAATTTTTAAAACCAAGGATTATTCAAACATTTAAAATATTTGCCTCAGATTCACCATCCATTGTCTGAATAAATACATATACCCCATGTCTTAACACTTACCCTGAGTAAGTCATCTATACGACCTTCTTTCTTTTCCAAGTCTTGATTTTTATTACTTTCTAGTGCAGCTAATTTCAGCATTGTGAGATCAGTCTAAAAAGAACATTGGGAAATATTTATCCTTTCCTTTAACAATTACAGCATTATTTTTCTCATGTTTGTTACACAGAGAAATAAGCTACTTTAAAACATTCAACAAGACCATCATATCTTATTTTCATGTCTGTTTTGAAGTGACATGGAAGGTTCTTATTCAAAACTGCTTTTCCTCTTCATGAGGACAACTGTGAACAGTTGGGACAAACCACTAGCAGTGTTAAAAGATGTCATCACTAATTGAAAAGTTATTGTTCACAAAAAGCATGTAAAATGAGGCAAGAATGTAAACATCAGCTAATTACTTTAAATTCTCTGTATTTGATCAACAAGTGAAGTAGCCTTGTTCTGTCTAACTTGTGAAAGAAATGGCAGAGGATAAAACAGTTGCTTTTGGATTTTAGAAGTCATGACAGAACTATATCTTGATCATTTTGATTACCATTTCATTTTTCTTCTTCAGTACCATATTTTAAAAGTAATGTGACAACAGCAGCTGTCACTTCAAATACTGTCTGAAAGAGCAGCCTCTACTTCTAAGATCACACAACAGCTAAAACCTTAAGAAAAATCGTACCAACAATATGGTCATCTAAGTACTCATGAAGTGCAATGCTGGAAACAGAGCCAGTGAAGAATACAAAAGTAATCAGAGAGATTTAAATTATGAGCTGCTGAACTTAACAGAAAAATGCTTTGGCAGACTGTTTAAAAAAAAAAAAAAGAAAAAAAAAAGAAGAAAGAAAAAAGGCTTTTGAAAGGCATCTGAAAGTTGAAAGACAAAGAAATAAACATATCTCTCAGTTTTTTCTACATTCTGAGGTAATATAGCTCTAGTCAAAAATAGTTACCTGAGTAATTTTAAAAGATAACTGCTTTGGTTGTGTGATAGAGTGGTCCCCGAAAGCTAATGAAGTAGGAGAAGGACTATTCTGTCGGACCTGGAATGCATGAAAACAAAGGATGTTAAATACAACTGTAATATTAAATTATGAACACAGTCTTGTTTACAACTCTTGGCAGGAAAGTCATAGTGAATAGAGAAATAAGGTATCTTTATTACAAAAGACACTACTTAGAACACTGTATTGAGAGCTATCACTATGCTTGTTATATATCATTTTCAGTTTAGAAAGGATGCAACGTATTTGCTGAGAAAACTAAGACACTCACTTTTGGGAAACAAAGATTTAAGACTATGCAAGGCTGACACAAGGTGATGTCAGTCTTACACAGACTTATTTTTCTGATTCTAAGCTTTCACAACTCAAAAATTAAGGAATGTGAGTTATTTTTGGAGTGGTTCTTTCCCATGGGAGAAGCAGAAAGGGGAAGCTAGTGCAGATCAGAACACAAATTCCATTGATGGAACCTCCCAAAACCTACCAGTTTGTGTGAATAAGACCATTTTCAAGACAAATTCTGCAATCTGGATTACACTCCATACTCTTAGCAAGAATAAGAGGATGCCTGAAGAATAAGAGGATGCCTGAAGTTCAAAGTACATGGAATAAAAGCTGAAGTCTACCATCAGAGAAAACAAATCCTTTCTGTAACTGGCACAATTTGTGTGGCTGTTCAAAATCACATGTGGGCATGCTTAATACTGAAATTGTCCATATGAAGAGGAAAAAAAAAATAAAATCATTAGCATGACCAACCAAAAGAATTTTTAAAAGATACAGGCAAATTAGTTGACAATTATTTTAAAACTTCTGATTTATCTAGACCTGAGCTTTTAAAGTCCTGAGTTCATGGCTCAGTTTCCTCATACAAAACAAAAAACCCACCCCCTTTTTGTGTGAGGCTCCTGAACAGATGTCATTAGAATGTTTTAACATTTATTCAACATTTTACATAGTGGCTCTGTATTTTAAAATGATGTTTTAGGAAAAAAGTTCCAGTATTAACAGAAAATGTTAGTTTTAATATTTAACTCCATTCTCCCACCACCACCACCCCTTTTTTTTTTTTTGTCTGCTAAAAAAAATGAACTCCTTCCTGGGATTCCTTCCTTGGAAAACTCTTCCTTTGATAGATTATTTTCAATGATGCTGGTTTTAGACTATGAAAACATCTCCAGCAGCTATGAAGTTCATAAACTTACAGAAGAAGGAGCGGAATGTGAATTCTGAGGAGATCGGATTGCAGGAGGTACGCCTCGCACCGGACTAGAGCCGTTTCCACCTTGGTACTGCAGAGAAGATATGGCCCTTCCGTTAGTCAATCCTCGTATCAAAACACATTATACAGCTCCTGAATGATACACCTCATCTGTACATGGAATTTGTAAATCAGACTGTATTACTTCTATTAGTGTAGCCTTTGGTCATTTAAAAAAGAAAAAAAGAAAAGGCATGAAAGAGAATGTGGTTTTTGTTATTTTAGCTCAGGCTGCATCAAGAGACCACTGAATCTCTACTTCAAGGTTTAATATTCATAAACTTACAAAAGAAAAGAAATATAGCCTCTCAAGAGGCCTGTCCATTACAAGCAAAAATTTTGTAACATCCAAAAAAGCCAGAAGTATATTTTGAAGTAAATTTTACAAACACACAAAAACTTTACCTCAAAATAGTCACTAATCTTGTGACCACGTCCCCCAATATTCTTTCCTGAAACAAATACATTAATATTAATTACATACATTACTTATAGACGTCTCTTACATTTTTACCTATACAGCAATTATAGCAGAGTCTTACCATTTGTTATTAGGTTTTCTTCAATGTGCTAATACATGACCTCCCCATATAAATAATTAAAGGATTGGCCACAACAAAGAAATCTGCATATTCCATTCATTGAGAAATCAGAAATGAAGTTACAAGTCAATTCCTAAATGAGATTAGTGCAGATTTAGCAGTAAGCCTACATCTTCTCTAGATAACAGGAAACTCATCTCTCTCTCATCCCACAGACCAAATCTTTAGCTCTAAGTCCCTCCTCTTTACAAGCACTATCTCAAAGTTCACCCAATTCCAAAATATCAAATTAACCAAGTCTATTCACATTATATGCTCCAGGTGAGTTATTGTGCCCAAATGCGGAGCCCAAGGATTTCCCTAAGTACCAGTAACAGTGTGAGCATGGAGGATGACAAATATTTCCATTGCTCCCAACCTGATTATGAATTAGTTAACTCACAGGGCTAAATAGGGAGATAAATAGAACAGAATGAGAGAGTATAATTAGTTTTATCTTAATACCGAGACTTCAGGAGTACCAATATGAATTCATCTTTCTTCAGTGTGAGCACCTGACTCATATGTGGCATTCCAGAGATCGCACCAATGCCTTACTTGTGGTATAAATGCTTTCTTCTATTTGGCCCTGAGATGACTGACTGAAGACCGTATTTGTCCTTTGCACAGGTCAGACTACATGTTAGGAGATATCTTGAAAATGGACAATTATTTAAAGCTTTATAGAAAGAATTTTTTTTTTTTAAATTAGATCATTACCCGTAGGTCTGAAAATGTATTTTTGGACTTTTTAGCAAAGATTTTTCAAGCTTTTCTATTGTTCCAGCCCTGAAATCCAGTATGTGTCTATATTGGCACTGCTTTGTGTCACTAAGAAATACCAGGAAGAACCAGAAACATTTGGCAACTGTTTCTGTGTCAAGACTTTTAATAGAAATGTATAGATAGAATAATTTGAAAACCTAGAACAGCACACAGCTAACTCTTCCAGTAGCTACCCAGTTAGTGAACATATCACTGCTACTGCCCTCTAGCCAGGTCTTTACTTACTATATTCCGCTAGTGATTTCTGACTTCATGTTAAAGTCTCATGTATTGCTTTATCAAATTAAAATTAGGTTTCATCCAGATAAATGAGGCAGACTGCATTCCTTTTTGGTATAGAACGATCTATTCTGTGTGATGTCACAGAACTCTGTGCTGAAGAAATACATGAAATTATTTTGGCACAGCCAATTATTAATGATTTTATCCCGCTTTCCAATTATATGCATAGAATCATAGACTAGAATCATAGAACCATTAAGGTTGGAAATGACCTTCATGATCATCAAGTCTAACCATCTACTAAATATCATCAGGAACACTAAACCATATCCTAAGTGCCATGTCTACACATTTTTTAAACACCTGCAGGGACAGTGATTCCACCACCTTCCTGGGCAGCCTGTTCCAAATGCCTCACCACTCTCTCAGTAAAAAAATTTTTCATAATATCCAACCTAAATCTCCCCTGGTGCAAATTAAGCCCATTTCCTTTGTCTTACTACTAGTTACCTGGGAGGAGAGACCAACATCCATAAGCAGTAAGGCCTCCCCTGAGCTCCCTCTTTTCCAGAATAAACAACCCCAGGTCCCTCAGGCACCCCTCATAAGACATCTTCTCCAGACCAGCTTTACTGCCCTTCTCTGGACCCACTCCAGCACCTCAATGTCTTTTTTATACTGCGGCACCCAAAACTGAACACAGTACTCAAGCTGTGGCCTCACCAGTGCTGAGTACAAGGGCATGGTCACTTCTCTACTCCCACTGGACACACTGTTTTTGATACAGGCCAGGAGGCCATTCTTGGCCACCTGGGCACACTGCTGGCTCATGTTCAGCTGGCTGTACAGCAGCATCCCCAGGTCCCTTTCTGCCAGGCAGCTTTCCAGCCACTCCTCCCCAAACCTGTAGCATTGCCTGGGGTTGTTGTGACACAAGTACAGGACCTGGCACTTGGCCTTGTTAAACCTCATACCATTGACCTCAACCCATCTATCCAGCCTGTCCAGATCACTCTGCAGAGCCTCCCTGTCCTCGAGTAGATTGACACTCCCGCTCAGTTTGGTGTTGTCTGCAAACTTGCTGAGGGTACACTCAATCCCCTTGCCCAAATCATCAATAAAGATATTAAACAAGACTGGTATGTTCTAAACAATACTCTTCTTCAACATTTATGGATTATTTTGCATATGACTAAAGTCAAAGCCCTACGTATGCTATACACAAATCTGTTATTCCTTTTTTCAATACAACAGCTGTATTTGCTGTACTTCAACTGTACTGTATCACTCCAATATGCTGCAGTTTCCTAGAGGACAGTTCCTTGAGAATATTGCAGTGCAGACTATTCAGTTTCAGTGCTGCTGACAGTAAAATAGTAATTAGAAGACATTATAATAATGTTGTCTATCCCAAAAAGTTCCTAAAATTTCTGTCACTGTAATTTCAACTCATTGGTAGCAGGACGGATAAGCTATTAGAACAATGGAAATAGGGCTTTTCATTCAAGTCCTTTGAACAAAGCAAATCTCTATGAAGTAATACTTAAATTAACTAAACTACATGATTCTTCTACTAATAGTATGTTGAATCATGAAGAATTCCAGATACAGAGCCCATCAGTATGTATCTGAAGTGACAGTTCCTAACTCAGTTAGAAACCAATAAAAGTTAATACAGATGTTACGAAAACTATTTCTGTTCCCTCCTTGATGAATTTTTGTCTTGAGGTTAGATTTCCACCATTCCTCCCCAAAAAGTCACGAAGAGAGGAATGAGAAAAACTATGCTTTGTAAATATTAAATTTGAAATAGGTCTCATCCCCATTTCCCTATCCCTCTAGATAACTACACTGTACAACAATCCACAGGAAAGGAAGAGTAAAATTCAATTTTAAATAAAACTGAAAAACAATCTGATATTATAGTGAAATCCCTTTCCCCCTTACCTACAGGAAAAAAAACCCAAACCAAACCATGAAAGCGTTTTGGTTGTGAAGAGCTGCTACAACTCTTAAAAAGTGAACAAAATTCTATCATAGCTGCAAGTTACACACAGTAGCACACAATTCTTATGGGCAATTACCAGCTCAGTTCAGGTTTTACAGTTTTACTTGCCTATCTCTGGCAGTGACAAAAAGATGGGGGGGAAAGATACATAATTTATCATCCAAAACCCAACATCTGTATCATGCAAGCAAAAATACAGAAGTTTTAAGGCTAACAGTCAAAATTTGTGCATTACAATTTGATTAAATATATGCAATAACTATCTCATTATTACCTTGACTGCTTTCACTCTGAGTGTCTGCTTTTCTTTTTCTTCCTCTGGAAGGTTCTGACTGTTTCTTCTCTGGAGTCTACGAAGAACAAAAAGAACATGATCCAACAGCAGCTCTATTTACTTACATTATTGTGAAATAAATGTAAATCCTCATTTATAAAACAGTTTCTCAACTAAGCAGGGATGTAATTTCAGATCATAGTTAAAGTACATAATATGATCCTTGGTCAATCAGATAAATACAAGCTATAAAAGATATTTAAGAAAGTGAGAAATAATTCTTAAATAATTTCCAGAAAGGAAATTCTACGTATTAATTGTTAGGCAATTATATCTTTTCATCCATTCTGGGGTTTATGAACTTATAGCTACATTTTACCAAGCTCTTCAAATTATAACTATAGGTGTTTCAGAGCTTAAGACTTAGTGAAATAAGCTGTTTCTTGATGGTGTTTCTATACATTGCCACAGTATGAACACAAAGTTCTAATACTTCAACAGGAAGCCATTAAGTTACACATTTTTTGAAGTGCAGAAGTCATCTCCGCACTATTATAAACTGTAGATTTCTAGAATCTGCTTAGGATTTAAAAAAAAAAAAAAAAAAGGGGTGGGGGGAGGAAAAAGGAAAAGAAAAAAAAAAAAGAGAGCAATGGCTCGAAAGTTTAATATCTACCTGGAATTACATCTGTATCTCAAAAAAGTAAAAAAAAAAAAAAAAAATCAATGATAAATGAAAAAATACAGAACTGTTTAAAATTTATTCCAGAAACATTATATATAGTTGCCTAGAAACTACAACCAACATGTACAACATAGGTAACAAAAAAGGGCTGTGATCAGAAGCATCTCTAAATTTTTTTTTGCTTTCCCTTGATCTAAGGATTCAAACCAGTTAGCTTCCCCAGTGCAAGTTAAATTCTACAAGCTGCTTTGGTTCAAGGAAAAGATACGGCAGCTGTGTGTGTATTCAGCCTTCAAGAAGCCTCACACCAGTAACTGGAGAAAGCATAGAAGCCATTACATGAACTCTGTTTTACAATCAAGAAATCAATTGCCCCTAATATCTTTGAGTAAACTTGAGATCAGTGATAAGATGCTTCCTTATTTTTATGATGCCATCATTTTACCATGTAACTGTATTTGTCACTTTGTGCTCCAAGTATTATTTCTCAACACAGCAAATGATACAAAAATTCGAATTTCAGCCCATCACTAAAAACATTTTAAGTATGTTTCAGTTTGAAGATCTCCACACAGATATCTTAAAATATAAACTTACTACAAATATCCTAAAATATTTAAAAAACAGGCAGGATAAGAAATGTCTTCCTTATCTGTACCATGTATTTTCTAAAAGTTTTATCTCTGTGAATAGCTTCATAAAAATACCTTTGGAACTTTTACAGTTTTAACTGTTCTACTACCAGACTACAAATGAAGTTCAAATTACATACATTTTAAGTAAACTCTTCCAACCAAAATCTGCATCTTTTACAGTGCTATCGTCCATTAGCAAACTGTACAGCACATGTGTCCTGGAAATGAAGTTAACTTAAGACTTATTCTAAAAGCAGAATGTATAGCTTAGAAATATTACTTTAATAATTTGCAATTACTGCCACCAGGTAAATAGGTAACATTAAGTTGTTTTTCTACAAAAATAAATTGAAACTATTTCACCAAGAATTTTCATGTTATTCTTACATCCCAGCTTTCAATTTTGCAGTCATCATTTTAAAGTAGTCAGTTTTGCCTACCATATCAAGCAAAAGAAATTGTTTAAAAGCTAATTAATCACTAAACATTAAAGATTCCCCCATCAAAATTAGCTTCCAAGTGCAGTGACTGATGTCTTGAAAAACCAGACATTTAAATAGGTTTACAGTTTTAAACCCGAAACTCAAATAATTCATAAATGTTTATTTCCTTAAGCTCTTCTGATTTCTTTCAGCCTTTAATTTAACCTTCCAAACCAAAAAGTCTTAGCACACTAATGAGGTTATTAATGAGGTTACCCAAGGAGGTCATGTTCACCTTTTCTAAGTACAAAATTCACATGACAATGTACAGTGTACATCCATCGTTAGAAAGTGTTCTCTAAAATCCTTTCTAATGAATGGAACCAGATGAATTACAAGAAAATGAAGACTAATGGGGCCGAGGAGTAACCTGAGAAACGCAGGCTGAAGCTGCTTCCAGTCACTTCGGAAGGATTTACATAGAGTCAAAATTCAGATTAAAATCCCCCAATTTCCTAAGCAAGACAAAATAGTTTTGAAGTTACCCAAAGGCAGATTGTAAAGCTATAGTTACCCACAGCTTAGCAGAGTCTCATAAATCATGGTCTTGATCCTCGTTTACCCTTCTATTTTAATGTACTTCTCCTGAGTTTTCATATTTATAATTTTAAACCTTGCCTTTTCACATCCTCTTTTATAAAATAAACTTGTCTTTGTACCAATTCTCAATTGGTTAATCTTCTTTAATAAAAACACTCAGATAAGTATTTTTATATATTTTATGTATACTTAAATATTTTCTACTACTACTGTAGAACAGGTAATGGCATAACTAAGGAAGTTATTTTTGTGGGGGGAAATCATGTGTAATAAGAATCAAAGCTATTTGTTGTCTGGGTTTTTGGTTGTTGTTGTTTCTCAACACTTAAATCTCCATTATGTTTAAGAGTTATGATTTTTTAATTGTTAATATTTTTCATATGCATAATGAATAGTTTTCCAATTATTTTCTTCTAAATCCTTCCCTCCCCCCAATGCTTTACAACTGCAGCAAACAAATACAGCAGTGCTGTTTTCCTCTGCAACACATTATAAATTCCAATTAGATCAAAACTTTAGTTACTTCTGAAATTACATTTATAATGAGGGTTCTCTATTATTGGGAATCACAGCAACTGAACAGCTACAAGCAAGTAGAGCAAAACATTTAAGTAACTAATCAAACTGGACAAATCAAGCCACAGACAAAGCTGTCCTCCTTTAAATAATTCATTATCTACAGAGAATAGAAAATTCTAGTCATAAATATAAGAATGTATTTGCAACCAAAACAAGGAAGAATATTCTGCTTTAATGAGGAATGGTTGGGAAGGCCAAGACTACCAGAAGCACTCGTTCACAATCAGAAGTAGCCAATTTAGGATTTATCCTAACTACAAGTAGCTAATACATGCTCAAATTAAGACCTATGTACCACAGCAAAAAAGCATTTAATAAAATAAAAATAATGTATACATTTACAAAGAAATTGGAATACAGGTTTAGATATTAAAATTAAACACCCAGCTAATGTTTATCACTCACAATGCTCAACTGAATCCAGAATAAAGCTTGGTTTCAAGTTATTTTGTAGATCAAAGTTTACCTCTGGGAAGTATCTCAATTAAAACTATTCTTCAGATAAATTGCCTCTCTTCATACACTCATCAGACAGGAAAAGTAAAAAGACTATGGTTCTAATATTTTAATTTTCTCCAACTTCATGTGCATAACGTAAAAAAAGAAAAAAAAACACCAGAAAAACACAAAGAGAGGCACGTATGGGAAGCTTTGCCTTGTTTTGAAAACTGTGAAAGATTTTTTTATAATGTGCCACTTAGTGATGAAAGCACAGAACGATGACATGAATATACATTCACAATTTGATCAGAAACTGACATTCTTTCTAGAAATTAATTTCAACAATTCTACGATTTGCACTTCTACTTTTCCCCTCCTTCACAAAAACTCCTGTAATACAACTGTTCTCTATCAACAAACGAAGGCACTGCTTCCCATACAAGCAGGTCTTTGTATTTTTACAGTACTATTCACCTATTACATGAAACCTTAATTGTTACACCACTAAAAAAAGAAAAAATCCCACAACCCGTTTGCAGTAAGAACTAAAGTGTACTTTTTAGAGGATTACAACATCTAAGTAATCAGATGTAATTTTAAGAACAAAACTCTAAAAATTTATTAACATAAATTACATTGTAATTGTAATACCAAGTAAACACAACGGGCAACTTCTGAAAATGGGTCAAGAAATCATATTTCATTATTCAGTGCCATTAAGACTCATCTTTCAGAAAACACCAAAGAAACCTGGAGCATGGTGCAATGGAGCACTGGAGAGCTCTGCAGGAACTTATTAGGAAAAAAAATGGCTATTTCTATTTTAAAATCCAAGTTTTAGAATACTTTTAAAATAGAATAAATTATCCCTATCAAGAAGCATGGCTTTAAGTTAATACGCTATGCAGAGATTGAAGATACGGGTTGAACTTTCAAACTTGCCTTGGAAAAAACGTATCTCTCATATAGAACTGTAAATGACATTTTTCTACATCAAAAAGCTACTGCATGTATAGTCAGTGTTCTGAGATCACTGAACTATTCACAGACATTTTTCTGTCAAGAACTGCAATAATGCATTGGAACCTAAAGGCTGCTGCAGAACATTTCCACTCCCACACCTACATCAGAACTGCATCACTGTAACACTGTTCAAAGCACTTCTAGGAAAAGCCACGAGGAAAAACAACAGGCAGACAAGACTCTTCTGGTTAACAAAAGAGTCTACGTACAACTGGAATGAAAATCCAACTGGGAAAGGCAAGGGGAAAAAACCATAGCGGAGCCTTTGTCAAAGAGGAAAGCATGCAATCACACACACAGAGAACACTTATTTATAAGGTACTGGTCTTCAGAACCAACTAAATGCACTTGCTGGTCAGCCCAGTATAAAAGCAGACATCAGACAGCAATGACATCGTAGCATCTGAGTGAATGAACAATTAGGTCCCAAAACAAAGCTTTAACACGTGAGAATAATGTCGAAAGCACATTCCAAACATCTCTCCCTCTGGCATGACACATACTCAAACACAAGTCTAGCCTGGGCTAGAAATACACTCTGTTTACAATGGGTATAATCTTACTGATGCAATCTGTGATGTACGCAGGCAAAACTGTCAGAGAAACACATCGACCCCTAATAGGTAAATTGTAAGAGCTACTTCAGGGAAGTCTGCAATCTGCACTTTAAAACCTAGGAAGAATATGAATCCTTTTTTGGATTACAAAGTGGTACTTGGTAAGAAAATACACAGTGACAACAACAGCTTTTCCAAATGTGGATGATAGCTACTGTCTGACCTCGGAGTAAATCTGTCTTTTTAAGGAAAACATAGCAAACTAGTTTCTAGAGTATTTCAAAGATGCAGCAAAGACTAGTAAAAATTTATCTGTGCTTATTAAAACCTTGTTACTTATTAAATAAAAGACAGCAAACTGTTTAAGCATTTTTGGCTCTCAAAGCTGTATGTATCCTCACAGCATGACTACAGAGGTAACAAAGAAGCAGAAGCAGCTAGTTTCACAACCAAAAATCCAAATAAACTTTGACGGTCATGTCTCCTCCTCCAAGAGATGGTCTTTTAGTAATAAATGCTTTTTCCTAAATGTATTTTGCATTTTACTTTAAAAGCTTCTATATAAAATAAGGCATCGAAGTGGAATACAAAATCATGAGTCGTTAGCATTAAATTTCTGAGGTAATAATGAATCTGCCCCATATACGTACCTCTGATTCTTTATCACTTAAAGATCCCAAGCTTCCGAAACTGTGATTTGAACTTTCGTTATTTGTTGAGGCCTACCAAGACAAATAAAATACTAAACATTATGTACAGATTTATAAAACAGCTAATCCACTATTATCACTCACAGTTATAACAAACAACAGTAATAAAATTTCATGTTTGCAAGGAAAAAACAATTAACTATAGAGCACATTTGACTTGCAAGGGGGAAAGAAGTTTGAAGGTGGATGTTGACAGAGCACAGTAAATTCTGTATTTCGATTGCTTTTAAGTCAAGTAAAACCCTGAAACATTCAAAAACATTTCAGTCTTATTTGGGAATAGCAAATGAAAAACCCTACCAAATGATTCCACAGAATGGGCTTAAAAAGCCAATAGAGCTGAAAGTGCTGGGGACTATTAAAAATTTTCATTTTTCAAAGAAAAAGAGGGTTTAATTTTCCTCAAGACAAATACAGGCTATTTCAGATTTTTTTTTTTAATCCATTCAATGATAGAAATTTACAACCCATTGACAACATTATTGTACATTCTTAAGCCATTTCCCCCAAAGTAACAAATTTAGACTAGTGAGGAAAAAAAAAAGAAAAGATAAAAACTGTGAAATAGTCTCAATATACAAGATTTATTTAGAAACTTTCTAAGGCTAATTTATTCAGAAATCTTTTGAACACAGTATGGCAGTAGGAGTATTTTATGGAAAGAGTCTGTTCCACATTCACATAAAAAAATGCCAATGTCAGTTGAGATTCTTTTTATTTAAAAAAGCCAAACCCATCTTATACCACTGGATTATTCACTTTCATACAGGAAGGCAGAACAAATATTTTGCAGTGAAACTACAATTAGTTTCAAGGCAAACACTCAGCTTGCTTCAAAGCATTAAATTGCAGCACTGCAACAATTTGCAGGACAATATTGGTCTGTGACATCATCTGAATAACTAGATCATCTCTGAATTAAAATTTGTGGAGAAATGTTAACTAAACTCACAAAATTTCCATTTGTGTTCCATTGTGATGTCTCAGCATCTGGTCATCAGAGTCAGTTAAGACGATCATCTCTATAACCTATATTCATATTTCCACCTTTGCTTACTGAAAAAAACTTGAAGACTGGTTTTCCCCCCAACAACTCCAAAACTCTTCAGCAAAACAGTAGGTAAGGGCTGGCTTTCAAAATACTAGTCCCAATGAATAATAATAGTCCATCTCAATTTAATTACGAGAAGAATCATGATCTAATATGTTTCAAAAAATAAACAGAAAGTTCAGCTGCAACCTCTGTATTGTGTTGCTAGGTTAAGAAAATGAGAATTTGGTACATATGGATTTGGGTATGTACACGAAGGGGAAGTTTTCCCATTTTTGCCTTCAAAATGAAAGCAAACCAATGGAAATCATATTTATACATCACATTTTCCCAGTCACCTCAGCCCACCAGATCAAAAAGGTTTTATCAGGTTTTTTTAATTAAAAATCAGATAATCCTCTCTTAACATACCCTACCAAAACTAAAGACTATATTACAAAGAAGAAGAAAAAAAAAAAAGCAGCATATTCCAAACACAGCCCAGATCAGCTACTCTGCTTCACGTTATCTGCTTGGATACACTGAATGGTCAGAAATAAAAGAAATACAAACTAAACTGATTAACTGCCATTTTACTGATGGTGGGATAAATCACAGGACTGGATACTGGTATTTCCCTCTACCTCCCTGGCTCCCAAAACCAAACAAAAAATAAGCAGGAAAAAGAAGAGATATTGCACTGTATACTGAAGATCATTTCTGGAATATTTCTGGTCAAAGATAATAAGAACAGCATCTTAGGTGAAAATCTGCATCAATCAGAAGACAGTGGTAGTAGTATACTCTGCAAACAATTATCAAAGTCTTTGGTAGTATTAAAAAAACCACTTTATCCAACTGTCCACTTTGAACAGATCAGTTGGTTTCCAACAGATCTTGAAATGTGTCAGGTACAAGAAATTTATGTTTTATCTAGTACAGTGAAAAAGGAAATTAGCTATTTTAATTATTTTTTTTTCCTCTAGATAATTTGGATGATCAAACTGAGAATCTGAAAGTGGAATGTAATTTGACTAAAACTGAAATCAGCTGAAAAACAGACAACAAAAAAAAGACTTGAACAGATTTATGGAAATGGTAAGCAGCAACTCACAGAGGATCAAATTTTAAAGAAAAGAAAACAAATAGATTTGACAATTACTATTAAAGAAAATGTATTACACACATCACAGTAGACAGATTCTGCGGGGGAAAGACTGGCAGTAAGGCAAGGGACCAGTACAGCTGTATCAACTAATAGAAGGGTCTATAAGAACACTGAGAGATAAATGCAATTAAAAGAAGGTACAGATCTAATAACAAAAAAAAGGACAAATACTCAATTGAATTATGAGCAATTACCTGAGCAATTATAATGATCTAATAAATTAGGGGAGCAAGTAGTACTAGAGAATCCAAGGAAGAAAGAAACAAAATGGGCTAGAATTACTGGGTTTGTCTCTAGCTGATTAGCAAGTATACATTTTTGCAGTTGCAATTAGAAGGCAATTAAATAAAAATAGAAAACAACAGTGCGTCAACGACACGGTGTCAATCCAACCTGATTCCTGGCCCTGACTATTTAAATCACTTCTTAGTTATGATGGTAGTAACAGAAGTGATATGTCAGCTTTTTTACAGCTCTGTGACACTTACCTTCATGTCACTCTCAAAAACAAATTAAGAAGATATGATGCAAGATCACTATACACTGAAGTCTTTATAGTCTTTTAATAACCATCAATGCATCACACATCTCCAGAAATTTCAGCAATGTCTGCTATCAAGTAGTATTTTGTTCTATAATCTAGACTGGTAATTGAAACATGGAAAAAAGAAAGGGAAAAATACTAACCAAGTTTGTATAAAATACTTAAAATATGATGACACTGTAAACACTCTGGAAACAGAATTCAAAAGTCCTTTGGTCATGGGGGAAATATGCCTAAAAAATTAGCATTTTATTTTTTTAACATCAGTTTAAGTACTACACTGGATGAAGAAATTTCAAATGCACAAATACAAAATGGAGTACCTCTGGCTAGGCAATAGTATTGCAGAAATCCATCTTGGAAATTGAAGCTAGTAACTTGAACAGAATTTGTAATAAAGGCAAATTTACTTTGCAAATACATCAACTGAAGGGTAATATATGACATATGGAAGGTAATTAAGTCCCGCTATTAAATGTTCATAATGTTTTTCATCAAGTGTTGCATCCTGGTTTAGATACAAACGGACAGACTGCAGGAAGTCTACAATGAAAGTAGGTTAAATTGATATAAACATCTGAGAAAGTTGAAAGCATCTGGGTTTGTTAATAAAGAATCACAGAATTGTCAGGGTTGGAAGAGACCTTAAAGATCATCCAGTTCCAACCCCCTGCCATGGGCAGGGACACCTCCCACTAAAGCAGGTTGACTCAGAGCCCCATCCAGCCTGGGCTTAAAAACTTCCAAGGATGGGGCTTCCACCACCTCTCTGACAACCTGTTCCAGGGTCTCACCACTCTCATGGTGAAGAAATTCTTCCTCGTGTCTAACCTGAATCGACCTATCTCTAGCTTTAATCCATTCCCTCCAGTCCTATCACTGCCTGACAGCCTAAAAAGTCCCTCCCCAGCTTTGCTGTAGGCCCCCTTCAGATACTGGAAGGCCACAATAAGGTCTTCTCAGACCCACCTTTTTTCTAGACTGAACAACCCCAACTCTCTCAGTCTGTCCCCATATGAGAGGTGGTCTTCAGAAAAGTTTAACCTTAAAAATAAAGATCACACCAGAATATTCTACTATTTCAAGCCAAATTGTAAAGTAATTGACCATCTGCAGAAGGGACAATGCCATTTAAATAGTGGGGAAAATGTCCCTCTCTGATTACACGTGCACGAGAGCAAAATCACAAAAGAGCCTGTATAAACCCATTCTTTGGTCTTTTAAAGAACAACTCAATCTCCATATCATAGATAGGTTCGGGATAAACAATCCAATCTCAGTGCAAAGTCACAGACTAATAAGGATTTTCCTCAAGAGCCTCTTCCAACCCAGTACCTTTGCAAGTAAATCACATGAGCAATATATAAGTAAGACAGCGTGAGATAAATTAGTATTTCTAAGATGGTAGATCTGGACAATTGCTCTTAGAACTTACTTTAGCTCCAACGCTGCAACTTCCAGTACTCCCAGTGCTGCCACTTACTACTCCTGTAAATCTTGCCTCTAACAATTCTTGTCTTCTTGGATCCAGGCTATGAAGTTCATCCATTGCTCCTAAAAAAAAAATAATAAAAAAATTCATTACATCTCTAATATTTGTAGTGGAATATTTTACAAACAAAGCCAAACATACCGCTGGTCTATGCAAAGGAAGGATTCACATTCTCAAACTGACAATAATTCGTCACCTGTAACATAATAACGAATGCAGTCAATGAATTTCAGCAATTTGGTTCATCAGAATAGCTTTGTCAATTTTGGTGAAAACTAGAACCTGTTAGAGGCATCTAAGAGACATCGAAGCTGCAGTGTGCGATACGCCAACCAGGCAATTATTTATAGATTAAAAACTAGCTGACAGGAGCAAAATACTTTCCAGCATAAAACCTCCCAATTCTGCAATCCCCTCATTTTCCGTATTAAACTGTTTAGGTTATCAACATATCAATGTCCAAGACAAACAAGTAAGAATCACAGGAAAAAAAGGAAAATCAGAAGGTAGACCAGAGTCCCCGGCACATGCAAGGGAACGCAGGGTTACGTGGAGGTTCGAAGGGCAGAGAAGCAACGAGTGGGCTCAGCAATATGGAAGGAGGGAAGATGAACAGAGCCCCTTGCCCAGGTGGTGCCTCCGACAGAGCCCCGCTAAACGGGGTACAGCAGTGCTGCTGACACCGGCGGGGAAAGCAAGGTGGAAGGAAATGGAGGAACAAAAGGAGGTTCTGATGAGCTCAGCCTGCATGAGTAGGCTGCAACATGATGTGCAGTTTTCTAATTTGTATTTAAATCACTTAGGGCTGTTTAATGAGTCTGAAAGATGATCTAGACAAACAGTCTTCCATATTTACACAAACTGCAGTCTTTGTTTTTATCTTTTCAACTACTTGAACATTCAGTTTATCTTCAATTTGAAACATTTCAGTTGCTTTATTTTAAATAAGATATTTAGTGCCTAAGTCTTTATGCTCTATTTCAACAGCATATCCCTTGAGTACCATATGAAGTGATATAGCCTCATTTTTTTTAACTAAGACACAACAAGTTTGTGCTTCAGTCCCACAGGACAAGACAGCAGTTCAGAAAAGACTGCAAGTAATAACTATGTATATTCAAATGCTGCTATGAAGAAAAGCTTTTGTAATTCCCTTTCCATGAAAACTACAGTTTGCAAAGCTTAAGTGCTCTTATGAACTTCTACCCATCAGCTAAGCATCCTGACAACCAAGGTATCAGCATAGCTTTCCTCACCATAAATAAGACAAAAACCACTTTATTATATGACACTCGGCTCTCTCACAAACGTTTAATATTCAAGAACTAGTCAGAACTTTCTGAATGACGTATCTTGGCTGCTCCTGGCCGTGCAGCTAACCATCCCGACAGGAAAAGCACTGCCTCCAATATTTGGATAATTCAAGTTGCCCTCATTCCCTCAGGAAGGAAGATGATGGTGAGTATGGTGTCAGTGCTCCTCTACCACAGAGCCCGGTACTCAGACTTCCTTTGATGGAAGAAAAACCACACCAAGAGAAAAACAGTAGGGAAGGAGACATTGGGTAACTATGCTGTTAGCAGAGCCTTCTGAAAAATCAAACTGCAAGTGGCAGGTTGAGGATACCGAATTTTGCTTCTGGAGGTGGGAGAGTTTAACCAAACGCAGCCACACACCGCAGCTGGCTTATTATCAGCCGCTGTAACACAACTTCGAAACTGGCCTAGGAAAAAATCATCTCTTTTCCACGTATTTTAGATTGGAAACTCTCTGGGGTAAAAAAGACTGTTTTACTACGTGTATGTACAGCGTAGAACTATCAGGAATCTTCTTTAAACTCTTGCTTCTTAAATGTGTTGCTGCTTCCAAGAGTTTCAAAAACAAATTGTACACTTCTCCTATGCACAAACAATATTTCTTAAAGTTACACATGGCGCAATAAGGCTATTTTAAAAACAAAAAAACAAAGAAACAAAAGGCAGATGGGTACAGCATACCTTTCCTAGTATGTATGTAATCTATAGCTTAATGGAAAAGTATTGCTCTGAAGAAGCATAAGAAACTAAAAGATCATAAGAAACACCAGATCTGTCAGTCAAGTTTATGTGATTAGTGCTTTGCTTCATAATAGTCAGAGTATGCCACTCTGAAGTAACCAATATTAATTTACCAAACTGACCCATTTAATGAAGCAGGACTAGCAATATTTTGATTTACTAGCCTACTTGACAGTTACTGCCCACAAAAGCTCAGAGATTGCTTAAAATTATTGACATAATTCTAGCAATTACAAACCATGCGTGTATTACAGAAACAGATACTAGCATACCCTGTATTGTTTATTTTATGAAAAATGGGAAAGCAATAATCACTGTGGATAGCTAAGGCTCATCTGAAGTGCTGAAGGGTAAAATGGCTACTGTAGGTCTCATGTACTGTGTATCTATCAATACTAATGCACTAAATACATCAGCACCCCTGGGCTACCTTAGCAGTCAGAATGGAAATTCAGCAGGTAGAGGGGTAGCCCACAGCACAGATGAAATACTATCCTTCATTTTTTTCTGCTCAGATTTTAGTGCTTACACATGCAAATGAATGCACCGTATTCTCTTCATTATTTCTGCTGGAGTGTTTTTTTGTTATGTTTGGGGGGTTTGGTTTGTTTTTTGTTATTGCTAAATATCCAGAAACAAAAAGCAACACACACTCCCTCATCCTTGGGATCTGAAGGATAAGACAGAAAAGCTGGATTCAAACCTTCTTTCAATACTGAGCAAATCCTAGTAAGATCAATTAAACTGCCTTCCTCATTCATGCTGTAATTTAAAACAGACTATTCACTCCTAGACACGTAGCTGTTTTTTCAAGAACATGCAGTTCTGTACAATCTTTCAGTTCCCAGCACAAGTTACCTACTTTTAAAGATACTGTAAGCTTAAAGGCACTTCATGTAAGGAACAAAAAACCATGATTTTTTTTAAACACTGGACTTCATAAATGATCCTGCTGACAGAACACCTTGCTCTCCACAAGACTGACATAATTTACAGTTTTGAAAATATACCCAGATTTCTTATTTTTTGCAAGAGCTCTTTTGAAAAGAACTCCGAACTCCTCTGAGAATTTATTAAGCAATGGGTTATGTCAAAAGTTAAAGTTAGAAATTTCAGAGAAGCAATTTTTATACTGAATGCCATGAAAAAGCTTAATCAATTTTACCATATTCTACCTTAGCGAAACACAAACGTAAGGAATCAGAGTGATTCTCCATGGTACTGTGAATTTTTCAGAACTGGTGACCAGAAAAATAATAAAGTGAAACTACATCTCTCCCACACCTCCAAACACACAAATACTTGCAAAAGATGCAGTTATTTAACCAAATACTTGCTTATACCTCAATAAAATGGACATTTTAGGAGAAAAAGTTTAGCAGAGAGTTGCTACCACAAGTCTTCGCCTCCTAAAACTGGATCTTTTGGGATACACACATACTACAATCTCTATCTTGAACACTGCTAGACTACAGAGCAGCGTTGCAGACCCAAACACAAAGGCTTGACAGATCAGACATATTTTTGTTTTCCACTAAATATGGAATCAAGCTCCAAGACTCAACCTTTATCTTTGACTCTCTTATTAACCTGAATGGACTCATGCTATCTGGTAATCAATTACAACTTTGAGATGAAGAAAGACCAACAGCTTCACACATTGTCAGCTTTCTACAATGAAGATCAAGTTCATTATGCAGAAGCCAGATTCTTCTTAGAACAACCCTCCAGATTAGATTGAGGCCCCCTTCTCCTGAATTCAAGGCCAGGACAAACCACCCTTCACTTAAGTGAAAGGCATACTGGTTTGGTCTGGTTTCTTTAACAGATTTGTATGCATATAGCTTTTAATGCCAAAGCAAAATACTTCAACACTGAGACCTATCTATTGAAGAGAGGATGACAGTTCAACAATAGCCCAAATGTAAATCGAATTTCCTGATGTGCTAGGCACTCAGACTTTATGGTAACATACATGGCATGAAAATTATTTCCAACATACTTGTAGGAATACTTCACATTAACATTGATAATATTACCATTACATAATCTCTGCACTAACAGTAGCGTCCTTTGGATCAGTAAATCCAACTAATATCCATCTAAAAGGGCAAAGGGTGGAAAAGGAAGGGTTTAAAAAAGTAAAAACTTACACATTTCAAATGTCAAGAAAAGTAGCCTGGAAAGCAGCCTCTTCCCCCCACCCCCCACCCCCACACCCCCACCCGCCCCCCCCCTCTCCCCTTCTTTTCTTTTTCTTTTTTTTCCTCACATTTCG
>WTSP01022517.1:0-14335 GCA_025331215.1 Actenoides lindsayi | reverse complement strand
TTTTCTTATTTGTGTTTGTAACAAGAAATCTCCTTCTTCCCACACAGCCACAGAGCCTGCTTTAAAAACCAAAAATTATATTTCTTATCTGCACAAAGTCAAGCCTCTGACAAGGCTCTTCCTCTTTCAAATGTCACCATCATTCCAGTCACCTTTTTCTCTCTTCTTCCCCCTGCCCCTTGTCATTCACTAGGGAAACGTTCTCCAAGAGCTCTCAGAGGCTGTTGTGACCCAGAATGCTAAATGTGGGGAGCTCTGCCCTCTGCTTTTAGCACTTCCCCACTTTATCACCAGCACCAAGTAGCAACACAGGGTTAAGAATGCTCAGTCACTGCGGCCATTGCTGATTTGGGGGTGACAACAGTAGCAGGGTATAGCTGGTCATCTTCACACCATCTACTCACAGTAATCAAGATGTTCGGGTTCACAACTCCCCATTAAGACATTCTTCAACAAGCAGCCAATTTACCTCTCGGACAGCTTTGGTATAAACCAACATCTTACTACAGGGGGTAGAAAACACATTTCTTTCCAGTGGAACTCACAAAAAAATTTAATATCAAAGCAACACATGCCATTCAGAATGACTGGAAGGCTATTCACAAAATACACCTGTAAACCAAGCTACTTGTCAGTCCTAAAAATAAGAGAAGCAAAAAAAAAAAAAAAAATGGGCTCATCCTGCTTCAGAGAACATGGTGCATTTGGCAAAGTGCTAATGGAAACTTGCTTTTCCAGCTGGCTGCATGACACCTGGCTCAGATGAGGTAAGTGGGAAGGAGGAGACAATTCCAGCTTCCACAACTGCCTTTAACCATTCAGGAGGACAACTCATTCCATTGTTTTGAGCAGTCCGAAGTCTTATTCTCACCCAGCAGTAACTTACTGCAAGTGAACACCGTTTGTATGTAACACACAATAGTACTGTAACACTCAACTTCACTCCAGTACCATTCCCACTCTTTTCAATCCCTTTTCTTCCCTCCTTTAGTCTCAAGGGATGACTTTAAATAAAAAAAAAAATAACCATGAAAATTTAGACACCGCAATGATTAATAGCTGGATAATGGAAGCCCATTGGTTGGGCCGTTTAGAATACTCAAAGTCAGATATTGCTGAAAGATATTTTCAAGTATGAACAAGTTTTCCAGGAGCAATACACTAGGGTACAGTCTGCACACCCAAAGGCACGTGGTAGACTTGACAGCAAGTGGGGACATCTGTATCGGTTGCTTGGTTTGTTTCTTGCTTTGTTTTTGTTTTTTTTTTTAACAAACAAAATGGCATCAAGTGCAGAGATCCAATCTTAAAGCCTGTTGGTAGAAAATAAGCCCGTGGCAGCGATAAACTTATCACCCTCACTGCTGCACGGGTCACCACGGAGCTCAGATGACCCCTGGGGAAGCAGCTCTTCCCAAGTCACGTTATTCCGAGATGGATGCTTTAAATTAAATTGCAGAGAGAGAACATTCCTGCTACCCAACGCAGATCCAGGTTTGATGACAGCCTGATATACTGCAGCAACCAGCAGACTGTCAGAAAGAGGTCTGTGGACCTTTAAGGACTATTTTGCAGAGTCACTCTGAACTCACAGCTAATGGTTTGCTCTCTTCTCCAATGATAGCTCTTTTACAACTGGCTGATGAGAATCAGCTGCAAAGGAGGGAGATGATTTTATGTCTCATTAATTTTGAAAATTTTAAGATTTTTTTTTTTTTAATACCAAGCAAATCAGTAATCTGAGTATTATGCCTCTTTTCCTTTCCTTTCATCCTTACTGATATTCTCAGCTGTGCCGTAATTTAGGCACAATTCTTTGTCTAAATACCTAGATGCATCATTGTTTAGCACTGCTGTTAAAAGCAATTTTCTTCATTTTGTATCCTTTGACAAACTCAGAAGTTTTTGGAGGTTTCATGAGGAAATTCAGAAGTTAAAGCTTGCATCACTTGTGCACTGCAACTGCTAGAATCAGGCTACAAACAGCACTTGTCTCTGCAGCTACCTGCAGCCTCTCTCAACATACAGAGATATACAAATATTTACCCTGTTTACTGAAAAATATTTCTTAGAAGAGAAGCTTTTAAAGCACTGAAAGGCAACACTAAAAGCCACTTCAAGTTTATCAGTGTTTTAATACATTCAGCTTGGAAAATGCTGGACAGTTCCTTTTGAAGTGATGATTTACCACTTGCAGATGGGGTTCCTGTAGCAAAAAAAACCATCTACATGGGTTAATTCCTCCAGGATCAAGAAGGTCACTGGAGAATTGGGAGCTGGACAAGTGCAGTGCAACCTGTTACCATGCTAAGAAGGCATAAGTTTTATGTATGGGGTCACCCTGTACATTTAGGTCAGTTTTAAACAAACCTGAGTGTGCAATTGGCATTAATGTTCTGAATGGATTCAACACGGACCACCAATGTAAACAAAAGTCTGAGCAAAGGACATATTGCCTCTGAAAAATGGTGAAGAACTTTTGTGTTCTGCTGGGCACTCTGAATACTTGTGGCAATTCAAAAACAATTATTACCTGGAAATGTTTAAGACCAGGCCAGATGAGGCTCTGAGCAATCTGGTTTGGTGGGAGGTGTCCCTGTCCATGGCAGGGGGGTTGGAACCAGATGATCTTTAAGGTTCCTTCCAATTCAAGCCATTCTATGATTACAGAACAACCGTCTTACAATGAAAAGTTTTATGACCATATCTGTAGCCTGACAAAAGGACAGGAAGGAAAAAAAAAAAAGATTTAGCATAAACATGTCATTTTCTGATGCATTTCCCAGAGTACTGACACTCCTGTTTCAAAAATACATGAAAGAGGACACTGAAGAAAGTTACTTTAAAATGGTCAGTTATTTCCATAATACAAATATTTATTACAGAAAGGCATCAATATGCTAAGGTGATGGGTTTTTAATATATATATTTACAAGAATGAAAAAAAAACCAAAAACCACTCCACATTTCTTTTTAAATGACTTTTTTTGGCCTCTGGCAGCACTTCATATCCACGAAGTTTAATATTCAGAACGTGGGGTTCTCAGGGTAGCAACTGCTCAGCCGGGATGAAGCTCCCTAAGAGGGTGGCTCCCCAGGTATTTATGTACTATGAAAACAGTAGCAATAATCATCAGATGTTTATCTGGGCTCGTGTTTCTAGAGCTCTGCTGCTTGAACAGTTGTGGGAAAAGGGAAGTGTTGAAGAATGATGTGAGAAATGAAGAAGTAATGACTTCCGCTATCAGCCCGTGCCAGAGATCATCCTCCACAATGATAATCGTGTATCTGCGTTGCAGTGTGATTTGCTATGACCTTTCTATACATTGCACAAAGCTGATAGGAATTTTATTATAATCACGTTACAGAGCTGTGCTCTAGCCATGTTAAAAACAGGTGTCCAATTGTTCCCTTTCTGATTATTTCCAGAACACCAAATAACTCCTACCTCAGAAAGAGTTCCATACATCCAACGAAGAGGAGAATTGGCCCCAGGGCTGTAACACACTTCAGTATTATCATTTCAACATGGTTTGCTCCTATCTAGAGAGGTGCAAAAACATAAGCAAGTCCACATCTACCATGAGAAGCATGACTTCTCAGCCTCACATAATTTTTCTCCACGTATTTCCTTTGTTTTCAAGACAGCTTTTGCTCCTGATACATGACATAAAGACAAAAAGAGTCTCTCCCCTGGTCAAACTGGATGGGAGGGTGGCTTGATTTTTAAGAATCTTCACAGATCTCCTTCAATCATTTAAACTGATGTGAAAGTCAACCTGCCTTCCACGGGTCCTGCCACAACACCAAGCAAGCGCTAGCACTGCAGGAAGTGATAAGGGTCTCAATCCAAGGACTAGATGTAATTACAAGTGTCACAGTTGCTCCCACAAACTTCAGACAATGCAGGCAACACGAGCAGCCAGCCTGTGTTTTATCCTGTGGTATTTCCAAAGAAAGAAGGCCTATCAGTGATCCCTTGTAGAGGTTTAAGTGTCAGGTTGGAAGGGGTATTGTGATGGCTCCATCAGGCTCACAGTGCCACAAAGAAGGAAGACTTTAATCTGAGCAATATTTATGCAACAAAAAGGGAATTAACTAGAAAGAGTAATTAAAGTTCCTATAGTGGCATAAAACCTCAATAAAAAATATTTAGATGTAACTAAGATTCCAGAGTTATTTAGCAGCTATAAGACTAAAAACTGGGGTAAGAAAAGCAAAGAGCAGAAGTAATCCTCCTCAGAAAGTTCTTCCTGTATTAACTCTCCTCTGTGAAAGGAGCATCCACTCCAGCACTGTAGGTACTATACAGTACTGATGGAATCATGTTTGCTGGGAACAGTAAACTGCTCAGGAGAGTCTCACCTATCAGTATTCATACATGGATGAGGTATTTTGAACTTAAGTTCACTCCTGTTGTTGCCAAATCCCAGACCCAAAGAAGCCAAGCAACAGGAAGTGTTCTACTATGACTGTCAGTACGGCTACTGGCATAGTGCTAAGACGATGCATTCAGAGATAAGATCTACAAAGACAGAGATGCAAACCATAATTTCTCAATCTGACAGGATTTTGCCCATCAAGACTTTGACATTTAAATAGCAATAGCCAGCATTTCTAACTAGACTCCACAATTTTCACCACTGTAAAATATTAGTTGTCATAACCACTTCCTTCTTCTGACCACAACGCTGAACAGCAGAGCTGTGCGTAGCAGAAAGGTGAGAACATGAGCTACAGCTGATCAGGTCACCAGCCAGTTTGAATCAACACTGACTCCAACCGAGCCACACTACATTTACTTCTGATAAATATATGGATGGCTTAGGGCTTCCCTACTAGTTAGACTTTATTGGGCAACTAAACCCTCACTCACCTCCTGAATGCAAAATAATTTCCCAATACACGACTGAGTACAGAAGGAAAACTTCTAGAAAAAAAAATCATAATTTCCCATTTTATATCATCATAAACAAATTGTTTGCAATGACTGATTCAACCAACTTTCCCTAGCACAGCTTTCCCAGGGAAAAAACCAGATCATCATCACTGAAAATGCACAAGCGTCAGTCTTGAAGGCCAGCTTCTCTGCTGCAGCTCACCTCTACTTAGAGAGGAAAACAAGCCATGCAGAGAAGTCAACTACAGCTCCCTTCCTGGGATAATCAGACTGTGATAATGTAGGCAAGAGCAGGAATTGTTCTCACATATGTCACCGAATCTCTGGGGGACCTCGTATTAGTGAATGACTGGCACAGCAGAGCTCTGCTTCAGCAGGGTTTTTATTCATTCTACAACATACAACGCTGGGCCAACGCACATAGCAAGGCTTGAACAGAAGCCATCTCCAGCAGTGGGACTCCAGTAGAGTGGGACACTTCTACTGGAAGCAGAGACTTCTCGGTACCACAAGGAATTACCCATCCACCAAAATGAACTGAAATCAAACTACTTCACACCAAACCCAGCAGAGAAGGAAGTGTTCTGATGATGCTTTAGACTCTCCCCTTGCCCACACTAAGGAACAAAAAGGAGTGGTGAAACTCTAAAGGTCCTTCCTGATTCCTGGCTTCAGCAAGTCCCTTTTGGGTGCTCCTTTACCACTCCTTTTCCTCAGCTCACATGCTCTATGTCACCCTTACATTGGCCTCCTGTTTCCAGTACAGCACCCCAGTGAAGCTGGGAGGCACTCTCCAGAATCAATGGCCTTTTCAGCCCTTGCAAAGTCCCGAAGCCCAACTCTGACACAACAAGAGCCTGTAACACAGATCTGTATTTTCAGTCAACAGGGTGACTACAAGGGATCAGCTCCAAGGCTCCGATAGGGAGTTTGCACTGGTGGACACTCAGCTTGAAGTTGAAGCATAATCAGAACAACACTGGAAAGCCACTGCAGTTAAGTTCTATCACAACCTCATTATAAGCGAGTACACCCTATGGAATACCAAGCCCTTTAGATCTTGCTTTTCAAGCCTTAAATCCCTAGATACAAAATAGCAAGACCTGCTTTAGGTAGCCAGAGAAGTTGATTTTAAAGGGCATTGATTAAAGGCACGTTAAATAAAAGTTACAAGGTAACTATAAGTAAGACAAACTTAGTTTCACTAGAATAGTTTAAGACATAGGTGTTTTACTGAGTCCAGAAATGTGTTTGCAAGGTTCTGAACTGGCTTCACACCAGACTTCTCAGAGTGTTGTTTCCATGTACTGCCCATGACTGAGTCCAGGGCCAGCACAGCCTGCAGACTGTTTGAAGCAGCATCCACGAACAGCTATTTCCTTTCAGCAACAATTTTTCCTTATTCTCCAGAAAGATACATCCATTTTTATTTTTTTTTTCCCTAAACATGACAAGGGGACAAAGAGGCTGCAGGAGCCTCAGACACAGCACTTACTGGTTTTGTGCTGTTTCACCAGAATGTTTAACTCATAATGACATGCAGGATAGGCAAAGACCTTCTGATATGCAAGGTCATTTCTGAACCATAAATATTATTATCAAGAGCCTTGAAGTCCCCAAAATGTCATGTCAGAAGGCATCTGTCACGAGTTTATAGGAACTGTGGATTGTCATTTAAAGGTCTCATTTCTTTCCTCCCTCCCCGCTATTTCACAAAGATTAAAAAAAGTAAAGGCTAATAAATAAATCAAACCAACATACTCAATACCCAGGGTGGGCACTGGGCAAACAGACTAAGACATGCCTCACAGACATCCTGAGGCCAGCACTTCTGGGGGGTAGGGATCAAAACAAACGGGAGAGAAAGAGGGAGGTCGCTCATTAAATAATGATGGGTTTTAGTCTAAATTGCTAAGTAAAAGACTCGCTGCATGTTTAGCAGATGCTACTGGGCAAAACCAAATCCACTAAGATACCAGCATGTTCCTCTCTTTTACTCCCTGCTCTGCTTCCAAAGCAGGATTGCCAAGATCAGACAAGCATCCACTCAACAGCTGGGCACAGTTTGCCAATTTTACAGCAATCAGTGATCACTGAACCCATCAAGTTCTTTTCTCAAACCAGAAGCACCAAAAATAATAATAATGAAAAGCTTGCAGGGATATAAAAAAAATAATAAAAAAATTCTTCCATCTGTTCACATTTTTACACTCTTTATACTGCAGTTTGATTTCACTTAGGTATTCCAGGGAAGCAGGAGGAAGAATCATCTTCATCACTTTCTATTTTCCTTCCTCATTTGGGAGATATGGAGGAGAGACATTTTATCTGGGCGGTCAATTTGTTGATGATTTTGGTGACCAACAGAAAGGCAAATCAGACCTCAGTAAATTCCGTTAAGGTACACTATAAATCAAAAAAAACCAACCCAAAACAAAACCAAACCAAACTGAACCAAACCACACCACTAAACCAGAAACTCCAGCTTTTCTAGAACACTGAGGCTTCAACTTCCAAAATAGTTTCTGTAAGGAACATTATTAACATTATAGGTGACAACACAGAAGCATCAAAAAATGAGTTTCAAAAGCAGAAATAACCAAAAAAAGAAATGAAACCTCCTAAGCTTAAGTCCAGCCATTCACTCACCTACCCAGAAAAATCTAGGTAAATGGATTTTCCTTTTAATAAAATAAAAGGAGAAGATGGGCATATATCAGTCACTTCTTCAAAATCTCACTTAAGGTTTTATTTAGGCTTTGGGGGAACCCTTTATGGACTTGTTTGGAGAAAAAAAGAAAAAACAGGGACAAAAATCCAAAACCACAAAAAAAACCTACATGACAAATAGAAAGAGGAACAGGAAAAGAAAAACCACACACATATCTCACCACCTGGACACACTGGTTGTGACCTTTCCAATGTCAGGATCTCTCAAGTATCCAGCAGACTGCTACTTCAGTATTTTCCCTATGGTCATACCAAGATCACCTGAACTAGAGCCCATGATACATCAAGTTTGTGGTACGCATTCTATATATGGTATCGACTCCTCTTCAGTTCTGAAGGGGTTAATAGGAGGATGTGATCCTTTCTCTTGCCCCAGGAAACACACAGTACATCCCTGATTAATGTGACAGGATGCATCAGTTCATAAAGGGTGAAATTTACTCTTGCACAGTAGGCTAGCACTAGACCAGTGTACTACTTAAGTCCCACTTAAGCACTTAAAACAACAAAAAAACCTTGGTGGATGGATAGCAGGATTGCAGATGAAATTCAATGTCAACAAATGCATAATAGAAATAATAATATAAACCAGTAATATACATTTCAGACACCCAAGTTATCTGGAGTCATTCAAGAAAAGACTTACCATTACTTCAGACAGCATAATAAAAATATCAACTCAACGTGCAGAGGTAATCAAAAGTGACAACAAAATGTTGAACAATGAAGTCTAAAATCATACTTGAGAACGAGATAATGCTGATGTATAAATCAAGGATACATCCTCAGCTGGAATACTGGCCTTGAAAATGCGTAGCAGGAACAGGTAACATTAAGAGACAAGCAGGAAAAACAATGACTGCACAAGAATCGTATCAGAATAAAAATACAGAGATCACCAGTTTTGACGAGCTGAGTAAAAAAGAGACATACTAAATAACATCAGACAAACACAGGATGATGAAAGGTGGAGGGATGATACATTAAGAATGGCCCCTGTATTTAATGCCAGGGTGTGCGTCGTCTCAAAGTAAAAGGGAACAAAGTTTTAAATGCAGAGTGAAGTAGGAGAAAAAGATTTTGATGCTCCTTTTCATTCAGCTGGGGGTTTGTACAATGCACAATCACAAGTATCTGAAATACAGATATATGTGACACGCATCTGTATTTGGGAATAGCTTCAGAGTCCTGTATTAGCATAAAAACCACACAGCTTTGACACATTCAGATGGAAAGCAATTATTAACCAACAGATAATGGGGGCAAAAAACCCCAAATAATCCTACTGTTGGTGATTCTGAACTCACCTGCTGCAATGGTTCTGGAACTGTCCCCTGAACTACAGCACAGTACGGCACGACAGAACACTGGTCTGACAGGAAAAACACCAGTTTGTCTTAGGCTTCCTGTTGTGCCCAGCAAGAACTAAGCTGTCTAAAACTGACAGCAATATAGAGATAATCAAGACAGTTTCAGGTTAGTAAATTCAGGTACCAGCCTGACTCATCCCAGCAGTCTGGGGCTCTCCTCCTTCTCTGGCTAGTAACTGCAGCATAGACATATACAAGACTTGAACTAGGCTGATGCTTGGGCACAGCAGTGCTAAATGCCATGAGGGTTTGGACAATGTCAGGTCCTTTTGAAAGGTAAGTATGGGGTTGTGTTCAGTTCTGGAAGTTAAAAAAAAAAAAAAAATCATTTTTCCTACAAGTATTGCCCTGAAATTAGAGCTAAGATTTCAAATTGTACCTGTTAACTACCAGCATCTCTGTTTAGCTGTGCACGTTTCACCTATGGGACTATTTATCAAGGGGTATTAATGCAGAATTAACAACTCCTAGGCCTTCTCATGAAAACAAAAGGAAGTACAAAAATTATCGAGTCTGACGTGGAGCAAGCTAAGTGTTGGGAAGCAACCGAGGAAACCTCAAATGAAGGCTTATCCTTATTTTCTCAAGGATTTAATTCCAGCAAAAAATTGAACTAGTGACTTCCCCTTCCTTACCGACTCCTGCTGCCAGCAATCAGATAAAATAAACTTAGTCATATAGATTTTTATCAAGATCTCTTGAGAGAGAAAGTAATTTCTGGACTAGAGGTCAAGAATAAGAATTCTAAGCCCAAAGGTCAATTTTCTAAGAGAATTGTAAGTACTTGTGGAATAGCTTAGAATAAAGGCAATATCCAAGCTGTGGCTGTTACTACAACGTAGAAATACAGTTGCTATAAATTCAGAGGTCATTTGCTTACAGAAGGAAAGGCAAGAAAAAGGGAAACATTGCAGAAAGGCTTTTTCAAAGACACTACCAAAGACTTCTTTACAGAAAGGCTGTGACATCTAAAACTGTGGACACCAAATCCCTTCCTAACATCCGTGGTTTTGTATTTCTCTCAAGTAGCAATGGTTGAAAAGAGAGAATCCAACATCTCGAGCCTTTCCCAAATTTAATATTTATAGTCTCTACCTTTCAGACCAACAACCAGGGCAAGTCAGTCCAGCAGCATGGAGTCCAAGGCTCTTAACCAAGCAGCACCAGTTCAGGATCTAGCCCATAGTCAAAGAACCTGACCTTTCCTTCAATTACACTGGATAAATCCAATACAGGTGACAGGATACTCTGGAAACAGTCTGAATTTGTAACACATGGTTAATTGTGTTTTCTGTGCAGCACTGTAAATCTAAAGTACAACTTGATAGCCTGAGAACCATCATGCCATTTTTACAACAGCAGAAGTGAAGCACCAGCTTGCCTGTTGAGAGACTCCGGGCATCATCATCATCATCATCTTCCATAACCCACTTTTCCAGCCTGTCACTACTGAACACCATTCCATTTTTCATAATGGTGAGGGAGCTTACAGTCAATCACAGTCCATCTTTCCACTCCCTTCGAAACCCAAGTCTGGATTGCTCCAGCTTGGTTTATTTAATACAGCAGGGTTTGTTTTTTTTTCCAACTGCTCCAGTTTGATTTTACAACACTGCTGGTGAGGCTGGGAATCAAGCTAAATCCAGATGCATCCAGCAGGGAAAGTTGCCACTGGGAAAAAGTGAAATAAACAAATAAATAAAATCACACAGTGAGCAGTAAGATGATCCTATACCGCTGAATGCCAAAAGAAAGGTTTCATAGCATCAGAGGAACAAGAAAGCCAAAAAAGTTACTTCCAATACTGTCAATGGTTGTTACTATGAGAGTCAGAGCTGGGGTGGGTTTTTTTTAGAAACACAAACCTGGAAGAAAAAAAACCCTACTGCTGCATATGTATCGCTTCTTAGTCACCCACTTACATTTCAATTACCAAATGCTTCTCTTCAGCAGTATATGTCATTTTAAATAAGCATCACTGTTGACAATAAGAGAATGCATCAGTTGGGTTTGGGGGGGTTTTTTTGTACAGCTTATAATCAAATCATATTTGACTAATATTTCTATCTATACCCTTAAATGCTTATGGTCTAGTCTTTGCTGAAGTTGTTTAGTCCACATGTCATTCAAGAGCAGCAACTACAAAATATTCTCACTGAAGAGCTTTTTGGCAGCACACATTTGCTGACCTCAGTATGGTGACTCTTATATGGATGTACGGAAGACAGTAAGGTCCAGAGCAGCAGGACATCACACTCCTCTGCTGTGGCAAACTCCTATAAATCCAAAGAAATGTCCATAACAGAAATCTGACCCCTTATTATGTCGGAATTTTCTTGTATTTTGTTCAGGGCTTGTGTTTTACAAGAGGTACAAACCTGATGAACAGGGGAAAGTTTAGACTCTCATGTAAAACAGCCCGTTACAGCCACGGGAAACCACAAGCTCCCAGCCAGCAGTTTACAACTGATATTTAAATGCTATTTTGCGTACGAACCGGCGCACGTTACACAACCTCCACGACGTGGCAAAACACCCCATCTATGCAACTTCACAGCAGGACAAACATTGGGATGGCAAAAACTGCAAAGGTCACGTTCCCAAACGCACCCAGGAACGACACCAGAGCAGCAAGAGGGCAAATGAATTTTAAAACACTTGCCTTTCAAATCTCAGTATTCTGCAGGTGGGGAGATAAGAGGAGATGGAAGAAAACGTGTGTTTGAGACAAGCTACTGACACTATAATGTCACTTTGCTAAGGTAAGGGAATGAAGTCATTTAATTTAATTCCTCCTAGGACACAAATACAGCTACACTGGCATCAAACCCAATCTTGTCGAGTTCAAGACCCTAGCTCCAGCAGTGGCCATAGAACACCTGAATTCATTTTTCATCTGGAAACAAACATAAGTTGAAATTTTCACTAAAAGGATTTAGAATAATTAAGATGTGGGGGAGGCACTTTGCTTTTCTAGCTGAAATATGACTCACTTTCACCTCATCCCCCCTTCAGTAACTCAGTATTTTAAAAAAAAACCCAAAAAAAAAAGCTTTAAACTACCATAGGCTCATGGCAAAACAGGGTCAAGTCAGGTTGGTTGGGTTTTTTTAAAAGTTGAATTCCCTCATCCTGACTTTTGTAGGTTATTTACGGATTTAAAAGTTTGTAACCCTCTCCACTGAATGGCAGAGAGCTGCTTTGCTTAGGCCCCTCACCACCAATTTAACAAGCAGGTTTAACAAAAAGGATACCAAGAGCCCAAGGTCTTTCTTTTTTTTCAAGCCAGGCAATAATCCATTTTTATTCTGCCTCCAAAAACTGACCAGCCACCTACTGCAGCACCCGTTACAACGTCGTGAGCTTGCAACCACAAAGAAGAATCTGAATAAACAAACACAAATTTTTGCCTGCAGACTGTGGGTGATTCAAGAACTAGTGATGCTTTGACCTCTACTACGAGTCCATTTTTTTCCATGTTTAAAAAAAAATAGCTCCAAGGTGACAAAAACCTCTGAAGCTTTAACATTTCCAAGATGCCAAATCCCTACTTTGTTCGTCTTATTTTTATGGCAACATATGGATTTACTGCCAAATTTATTTATTTACAATTAAGAGCAAGAAAATCTCAAGTAAGCTTTCACTTTCAGGATAAGTGACAGTGTAGCTGGGCAGGCAGGGGGGGGATTTTCTTCTTCCTAGCTTTCCCCTTTCATTTTACTTTTTCACCCTATGAAAACTGCAAGAATTGCAAGTCAGGAGGCAACACTATTCCTTTCATGTATAATTTACATACATGGCGAGTTCTTTGCACAGATCAGACTCTGGCCCCAAACTGCAGAGATGATACACGTGCCGGGCTTCGGAATTGAGGCAAGCCTGGCAAAGAGAGTCAAGACTTCAACCCTTATGGCTGAAACAATACTTGTGCATCACGTGTCTTAGCTGGCAGAAATGCCTCTTGATAACGGTTAGAAATATCACAAGTGACCTGCAGCAGCATCCAGTAAGGCCACAAATCTTACCCATATACAGAGAGGGGGTCATATGCTACAACCACCATCTCTCATTTAAAGTAATAGAAAGCATTAAAATACAGAATGAATTCTATTTACCAATCCCATTAACCTTATTTAAAACAAACAAATCAAAACCAAACCAGAGAACCCAAAACACACAAACCTAGTCAGCAACTTACCTTGTGAAGTGAAACAAGAGCTTCAAACATGAGTCAAAAAACCAAATAAAAATCAGTGCATCTTAAACCAACTAATTTTAACTGGAATCATTTGCCCCAAACCCTGAAATTGCAGAAATTATTCATTCAGTGCAGCTTCTGTTATTTAAAAGCTTGTTTGTTTGGCTTTTTTCACCCTCTCTCCTTTGTTTTTTGCTTTGTTTTTTAAATACAACTTCAGGCTTCAATTACAACAAAATTGTACTTCTTCCTACAAAGGCAGAGTATTTATGTAGTAACATGCTTGCAGATATAGCATGATGTTGACATTTACTGTAGTCCTGGAATGGGAACAAACCAAATGCAGCCCTGGCACATCTTTAATAATTTCAAAAAACATTTGCACATAGCTGTGGCTTACCAACTCAAAAATAGTAAGGAGTAATATTTTATCTACTTCCTGAACTCCCATTTTTACCTCCCAGTACACAAGATCTATTTTGAAGTATGAAGTTAAGTGGGACTCAAGTGATGTAGCTGAACCTCATCTGAGCAAAAGGGTCAATTTTTACTCCAAGGGTATTGATGAGAAGATTCTCTTTCCCCATTAGCTGAAATATTTTTTTTTTCCAGACAGTAATCTGCAATATAACTCTCATTAATTCCCATATAGCAGACTAGTAAGGTCAGCCCTTTAAAAAAAAAAAAATCAAATAATTATCTGATCTTTCCATTTTCAAGTTCAGCAGCAGCCTCCCCAGCAAAGCCTGCATTCCTGACAATTCAGCCAATCTTTCCCATCACCCGTCAGCCTCGCCACCCACTTCACACCGACCCGGACCTTTTCCAAGCAAGAGTTCTGGAAGCTGAAACTTCCTGAAATAGCATTTGGTAAATAGCATTTTGCCAAATAAGCCCGCTGGTGTTATCAACGGGGGGCATTTCTTAACTTGCTTGGCTTTTTACATTCCGTTTCCAAGCTGAGGTGGGGGTGGTGATGAAGCGTGGCTTGGAAAGGGAAAGAAAGAATATCTGGGGCTATGTGGCAGCTTAACTGGAAGCATTTTTTTTAAAGGCTTCTCTATCAGGTCTGTCAGAATTTTCAAAGAGAACTTAAAATAAATAAATAAATAAATAAATAAATAAAATAAATAAAAG
>WTSP01022516.1:15309-54035 GCA_025331215.1 Actenoides lindsayi | reverse complement strand
CGAGTCCAACCCCCCTGCCAGAGCAGGGTCACCCAGGGCAGCCCACACAGGAACAGAGCCAGGGGGGGCTGGAAAGTACCTAGAGGAGACTCCAAAACCTTTCTCTGGGCAGCCTCTTCCAGGCTCTGTCACTCTCACAGGGAAGAATTTTCTCCTCATGTTGAGGTGGAACTCCGTGTTTCCCCTTGCCACCATTACCCCTCATCCTATCCCAGGGCACCACTGACAAGAGCCTGGCCCCTTCTACTTGACCCCCACCCTGCAGATATTTAGAAACATTCATAAGATCCCCTCTCAGGCTTCTCTTCTCCAGGCTAAACAGCCCCAAGGCTCTCAGCTTTTCCTCATCAGAGATGTTCCAGTCGCTTCATCATCCTCTTAACCTCTGCTGGACTCTCTCTAGTACCAGACTCTGAATTCAGGGGCTGAATCAGGAATCTGCACCTGCAAGACCAACTTTGTCCTTAATTTCCTCTGCTTTGGTCCCTCTGATTTGTCCAGTAAGTGGTTACCTTCTAGAAACGTGTGTGTGTCCCAAGCTCTCTTGCAATAGTTTAGGTTGACTTGTTTGGTGACTTCTTGAACGGTGTCACAAACTGGGTTAACAAGGTTTCCTACTGGAAATGGCCAAATGAAATGGAAAATAACTTCGAAAAGCATGGGTTTTTTGACCTTTTCTTCTTTCCTTTTAATTAAAGGCACACCGTCTGTCAACACTTTCCCTTCAGTATGAGAAGAGGTTAGCAGATGAGCAGAAAGGAGGAAGGAAGAGAATAAAGCTCGTCAGCAACACAGTGAGTGTTTTCATCGGCCTGTGCCATCCCTTTGATCTGTAGCCGGCTTTCATTTGAATTGGAAATTTCCAGGCAGATAGATGACTGCCAAAACAATTGTGCTTTTACTCCAAATTGTAAATATTCAGCAGCACACATCTGAAATCTATTGCTGTCGTGCCCTTTCTCAAACCCAGGCATCGCAAACCCAATCAAGTGCAGGCCCAGGTCGGGTTAGTAGGTGAAAAGAATCGAGCACCTGGTGAACATCGTCTCCCGTTGACACGGTGTGGTGGGTGGGTTTGTTCTAGGTGAGTAGAGTAAAATAGCTTGATTGGGTGGGACCTACAACCATCCTCTAGTCCAGTGGCTGGTAGAGCCTCAAATGGCATCGCTGACAGTTTTGTTTGGTAAGTGATCCCATCCCCACCCCGCCCGCGGTGCGTCACTGTCGTGCGTCACGTTTGCAGTTGTGCATTGTTGCTTTGCATTGTCTCCAAACGGTTAACTCCTCGTGCAGCGAGTTGCTTAGGAGTCACACTAGATTGATGTGTAGTTGTCCAAGGTACTACCCTGACTGGGTGCTGTCTGTCAAGACTCCCAGTCACCCAGCAAACGAAACTTAGGGAAGTAGTCATAGATCCCGAAGCAGATAATATCCAAGGTGTGCAGAAGGAGCAAGGTTCCTTGCAGGAGGTTGTGTTTGCACTTTGTTGCTATCTGATGTCATGATGAGTCAGTCTAGCCCTCAAGGTTTGGAGTAATTGTCATTTCTCTTATTAAGCCTTCTCCTAAGAATAGAATTGTGCAACGTGACTTGGCTGCCTTCTCTAGGAATAGTCCTTTGAAGCCGTCGGTTTTGTCAGCAGAGAAGGTGAATAGCAGCGCTCTTCTGGGAGGGAAGGAACTCTCCCAGATGCTGGAGGGATTCCTGTGTTAGGAACAGATGTAATAATCAGCTGGGGAAATGAACGCTGTGCTCGTGCCCCTGAAGTGCACCCTTGATGCCGAGTTTTGTCACAGAGACGCGTGACAAAGGTCCCACAGCTGACGTGTTCCAAGTGCGTGAGCTCACTGTAGTGCGCAGTCGCTTTCAGAAAGCAGGGGTTGTTCTGCATCTTTTATTGAGTCCCTGCTGCTTGTGATTGTAGAAGAATCTTTCCCAACGTGAGGGAGTAGTCTGGCTTGCGCTCGGTCATAATGCCCTCGATAAATGTCACAGAGGAACCAAAACGCTTGAACGCCTTTTGGTCTTTATATCTCCTGCTTCAGAGATCTATGTTTTTCAGTTAGCTGGACATTCCCAGGAGGTAGGCCAGTTAGATTTGTGTTTATTCTGCAGCACCAAAGCTGGTTTGGGATTTTGGGGGGAAATAACACACGGATGCAGGAGTGATTTACCGTAACTGCAAGAGACAGTAACCTGTTAGTTGAAAGCCTTCGCTGTTCTGCGCGCTGCTGGAATTGTAAATGCACGGCTCCTGTCTGAATCACCCTGAGAGTAACCCCTCAAGTCACCCTGTTTACTGAGAAGTCTTCCTGTCTTCGCAGCAAGCTGGCAAGAAACCGGCCCCGACGGAGCCGAAGAAGGTCCGGGCGACGCTGTACATCGCCACGGTGAAGGAGACCCTGAGCCAGCAGAACTATGATCTCTTCTCTAAGGCTCTTCAGCACTACAAGAAGACGGACGACTTCCATGCCATGTTATCTCAAATGAGCTCGCTCTTCTTAGAGGACGAGAAGAAGCACGTCTTGTTACGAGGTAGGGCGAGTTCCCTCGCGTGTTTCTACAGCGGGACCTTTGTGTTTCAAACAGACTTGGGTGTTTCAGAGGTGAGGTGGTTTAGGTGTGATCCATCAGGGTGACAACGAGGAACGTTCTTCACTTTATATCCCCAGCTCACACAGAAAACCTTCCCAATCTAATTATCAGATATTAGTTTGCATCTTGACGGGCCTGAGAATAGATCCAACGCCACGGAAGGCTGTGTTATTTTGAACTTGGGTTTGCTTGGTTTCGGTTTTGATATTTTATTTTGCTTTGCCTATAGTAGCACAGCTTGTTCCCTGTGATTCAGGAGGCAAGGTCAAGAGTGTGTTTGTGTGAGCTGGATGGCTGCGTCCGTGAGGGTTCAGTGTTGAAGCAGTAAATGACGTGACAGAAACTTAGGTAAAATTTCTATTTAAACAATGGTGAGTGTAAAGCAAGTGGTCTGGGCAGGCGTGGATGGTTGACTGGTTTAGCTGGTGTTTTCTCAGCTTTGACAGGACCTGGACTCCCCCCATTTCTTCTAGTTTGTTTTCTCTGCATTTTCATTTCCCTCTCAACTTGTGAGCAAACAAGCAGATTTTTCTGTGACTTTTCTATCTGTGAACATAAAAAAAAAAAGCCTAGTTATGCATCTTGTAAGTTTAATTTTATAGTTAAGGAACGGGAAGCTCATTATGAGCATTTAGAACTAAGAGTAGCCACAATTTGCTTCCCAATTTGCTGATATTACTACAAGAATAAGAAAATATTCAGTTACTCAGCATGCCAGCCTAGCAGGTACTTTAACCTCGTGGTTTATGAGGTAGCTCATGACCTTTTGCTGCCAGTACCTGTTTCACCAAGAGGTAAGCTGGTTTGTATTTACAGTGAAAAAATTACAGTTATTATCTACTGGTAATAATATTGCTGGAAGTTTGCATGACAGCTGACCTTGGTGTAACTCCTAAGGGAGCTTCTTGTAGAAATACGAGATAACAACGTTTAGATTTGAAGTTAACTGCTCGTTTTATCTGTGTGTTACTGAACGTGGACGTCCTGCCATTGCAGGTTTCTGTGATGTTTACTTCTTGTGAACTGAATTTTTTTACTATTTTTTTTTTTTTCCCTTTTTTTTCCTCCTCCCCCTCTTCCTTCTCTCTCACAAAAGAATTTTACCAGTTTGTTCGCCCTCAACACAAAGAACAGTTTGACAAAGCGTGCTGCAATCTGACCGGGGTGGGCTGTGGCTACAAGCCTGAGCACAGCCTGCTGCGGGAAGAGAGGGAGATGCTGGCCAAGGAAAGAGGTGAGGGGCCGGTTTCGCGGGCGGCTGCGGCGTCTGATGGGCGGCACTCGCCCGCGGAGCAGGACGGGTCTGACCTGCAGAGAAGCAGAGGTGGCTGGATCAATACTGAGCTGAGTCCCTGCTCTGCCTGCTCCTCTTGCCTGCCTTCCCGTGAGCGTACGCAGCTGCCTCAGCAGCAGTCGCTGCCTGCTCGCTCGTGATGCAGTCTGACTCCGAAAGGGGGTTTTACAGATTGGGGTGGGGAAACACTAGAGAGAGTCCAATGGAGGCTGTGAGGATGATGAAGGGACTGGAGCATCTCTGATGAGGAAAGGCTGAGAGCCCTGGGGCTGTTTAGCCTGGGAAAGAGCAGCCTGAGAGGGGATTTTTTGAATGTTTCCAAATATCTGCAGGGTGGGGGTCAAGTAGGAGGGGCCAGGCTCTTGTCAGTGGTGCCCTGGGATATGACGAGAGGTAATGGTGGCAAGGGGAAACACAGGAAGTTCCTCCTCAATATGAGGAAAAACTTCCCTGTGAGAGTGACAGAGCCTGTGCCAGGCTGCCCAGAGAGGTTGTGGAGTCTCCTTCTCTGGAGACTTTCCAAACCCCCCTGGATCTGTTCCTGTGAGGTCCCTTCCAACCCCCACCATTCTATGATTCTGCAATCTATTTAAATAAGGAATCTAGTCTGTGTATTTAAAACCTGTGTGTCCTCTTTCCTACCCAAGTAGTACTGTAGTGCTATGGACTAGATGACCTTTAGAGGTCCCTTCCAACCCAAGGTGTTCTGTGAGTCATTCTATGATGCTGTAGTGCCACCAGAACTGTGAATAGAAGGTGAGCGTGTCCTCACAGAGCTTGTGAAATCTTTGAAACCCTGGAAAAAACCAGTGTCATCCCTCCCCCCTTATCAGAGAAGTGCACCTGCATTTTCAGGTGTTTTCAGCACAGAATGGCATGCTTCAAAATGCACTGTGCTGTGTTCACCCTTCCTTAAGTTCACTCCTAACACGCTGGTTTGATTTGACAGACGAAAAACAGAGCCAGCAGAGAACTGCACTCCCAAAGGACCCGTGTGCTCAGCTAAACCCTGGGCTCCACTTGAACCAGGGAGGATTCCACTTGACAACAGGACTGAACAGTGCAGGTATGCTTCATCTGAAACAGAAATACAAGCTGGTTCGTTCCATCACCAACTGTGAATTCTCCCGCTGGGAGACGATGGGTTCGTGTTCACCTTGCACGGGGACTCCGCTGCCTGTGGGTAGGAGGGAGGGGAATTCAGAATTTTCAGCAAAGGCTGCAGAAAATGGAACACAAAAGCCAGTCAGTTAAATCAAGGTGGGTAAGAAGGAAACCATCAAGGGCCAGAAGCTTGCACTGGCGTCCGACCTGGCATCCATCGGCGAGGGGACGGGGAGCTGAGCGCAAGCCGGGCTTCCTGTTTGTCCAGGGCTCATAAAAGAGCCGCGTAGGGTGTAATTTTAGACTAAGTCAATAGGAAGCCAGGTACAAAGAAGAAGAAGAAAACAATTCCTGCTCCTGTGTTCCTGGCAGCGTGCACCCTCCTCGTGCGGCCGGGCTGGTGGCTCTGCCGAAGCCGAGGGCAGCGGATGTACGCTGCGCAGCCGCTCCGCGCGGCCCTCTCATCTCGCCGTGGCCAGTATTTATCTTTGAAGTCAGAGGCTCAGTTCTGATTTCGTTACTGATCTTCCCGAGAACAGCTGGGGGATTTTTTCTGTGTCTCACAAGGAAATGAGTAGGATAGTTGGACAGTTCCGAAGCCTTTCTTGAGAGGATAAAGAATGGTTAAAGGCTAATCCTTTCTTCTGAAAAAAAAAAGAATAAAATTTAAAACTGATGCTTTCTTCCTGGAAGGCTTTAAAAGCTTTTTATTTGAGGCCATGTTGTTCCTTTTGACTTGTTTTCCTATTTTGTTTTGTATTTTAAGAACATTTGAACAAACCAGAATCTTCTGTATTTGTTTTGTCTTCAGATCGCCGAGATTGATATTATTTTTTTCCACAGAAACTTCTTTCCACTAAAAGTAATTGAGAAAATAATAGCAACAAATTCATGTGTTATTTCTGTTGCTCACTCCTTAAGTAGAGTATGCTCCTGTGAATGTGTCAGAAAACTGCATGATATGCCATGAAAATTACTGATTATAAAATTCACACCCGTGCTTTTCCCCTTTCAGGAAGTTGAACTAAGTCCATCTTTTAAAACTTTATCATCTTTAATTTTTTTACTCTCCACTAAAGAACTTCTAATGACCTAAATGCCAAAAGATGTGGCTGGTTAATTTAAATCAGTTTCTTATCACATACTTCATATTTGCATGCCTGCAATATGCAAACCAGAACTTTTTCCTCTCAAATGTGTCGTAAACCGAAGACTGACGTTCTGAAGAGAAGCCCACTTGGGGTGTAGCAGGATGTTCATAGTGCTCCTACCTTCTGATGAGCTCTGACGTTGCTCTTGTGCTGTCTCCTGTGTTATTTCAGGTTAATTACTCTCTTGTGAGGTGATGTTTCCCTGTTGGGAAGCGCACGCAGACACACACATCTCTTTTCTGCATGTATTAGGAAGGAGGGAGAAATTGCTTATGTGTCAGGCCAGCAGAGTTGGATGAGCTGTCTTGTTTAAAGTGCTTCTACCCCTTCAGTTGTAGCACAAAGCCTGATTTATTGCTGACCTCCATGCACAGTGTCTTCTGTGTCACCTTTTTCTCATTCCCTAGCGACCATCTGACCATCCAAAGATCAAAAAAACCCTCCAGCAGGTGCTAAAAGTGATCCCTAGAGTTGACTTGCTTATAGCCTTTGCTCCAGGAGCAGCTCTTGGCTCTGCTCGGGGCCCTGCTGGAGGGGGGTGTGTGGCTCTGCGGGCAGTGTTGGCTTTACCTCTCTGAAGTAGTCCAGGAACCCCCCTCTGAGTGAAAAGAGGAGTCACTGCAAAGGAGTAACCTGTTTGTTGCTCCCCAAGCCCTGCTCACGTCTGTTCTTTGTCTCTCAGGGCAGAACGCCAGTCGAGCTCCAAGGAAAGACACTGAGAAGGCTTCAAGCTCTAGGAGGGATCACCACCAAGTCCTCCGGGCTTCCTACCTGGCTGATGTGAAAAGGGCTTTGAACAAAAGCACTTACAGCCGGTTCTATGAAGCATTGTTGGCTTACAAGAAGACGGATAACTACGATGCTATGATATCAGTCATTGCAGCCCTCACCACTGAGAGGCCAGAAGACTTTCACCTCCTACAGAGTAAGGGGGTTTCTTTTCAAAATCACTTTTCTGGAGTTGAAAAGGTGATGTAAGTGCTGGGACCTGATTGAGCAACCTGCTCTAGTGGGAGGTATCCCTGCCCACAGCAGGGGGGTTGGAATGTGATGATCTTTAAGGTCCCTTCCAACTCAAGTCATTCTGTGATCTCATATGAACAAAAACCTGGTCATTAATTTGCAAATTCTCCACTTTTAAGAAAAACTTTTAGCATTGGTAAACTTCATCTCTTATCTTACGGTTTAGCCAACCAGCTAAATGGAGCAGCAGGAAAGATGTGTCAGAGAACAAAGAAAAGTCAGGGCTATAAAACGTTATCTCTATTGCATCAGAAATTATCTCATGTTTTTAATGGATAACACCTCAGCAATTCCAGACCTAATCTTCAGATAAGCTAGCTTCAAATTACTGCATTATCTTTCTTTTCCTCAATTAGTACGAGCGCTTGCTCTTTAGAAAAGATGCTGCCGATTGTTGAACTGACTCGATCTTCCTCGTGACCACTGATTGCTCTCGGGGTGCTAAGCTCTTGGAGCACTTCCAGGTTTTGGGAGAAGCAATCACACTTTCGGTTCACTGCTCTTCTACAGAGCTTCACCTGGGAATAGTTATGGAATGATGTCATAATTTAGTATCCTTATCATTCCTCAGAACCTTCTAGAAACTTCAAGCTGATATTTATTTTCTCAGAAACTGCTCTGCTTTGGGGTTGTTTTTTTTTTTTCCTTTCCTGGATTTAATGATGGAAGGATTTAGGAAGCGACAGGTTTTCAGAATTTGACATCAGGTTTTATGTGCAGAAAAGAGAAGGGATTACATGGTGGTGTCGCTGGCCATCTTGCCTGGTGCTCTGTAAACACCTCAGTTCCACCTCCCAGCTCTCTGGTGTGCCCTCCTTTGCAGGAAATGATGCATGCATTGTATACTGGGAAATCTGATGTAGTTTAGTTTGTTGTCTTTACGAAGTGACAACAAGTCTGCCCTTGACTTGAGGACGTTGTAGTCTCCAAATTTTTAGAAAATACTTTTTTTCTTTTTAACTTTCTGTCTGGTTAACTAATCAGATTAGTCTTGACACAGTGCAGAGTGGGAGGGAAATGAACTGTGTGGCACTGTGAGTCATCATCTCAGGATCTTCCCTGAGCAACTGTTTTGACCTCAGAAGACTTTATGGTAGAACTGTTGGTGCTGGTGCTTGGCAGTAAGTCATAATAGGGATTTTTTAGAATTTCTGCATGTGTGTTGTGAATCCTTGTCAACCAAACAGGAACAAGAACTTTCCTTTTTGAGAAAGCCTAGTCGCATATTGTGTACCTACCTGGATTCCAGCTGTCAGGTGAAGGGCTGGATCAGGTTATGCTTAGCTGTACAGAACAGAAGAATTTCAAGGTAAGCTGAGATTATTTTCAACACTGAATACTCCTCTGTCTTCTGGCCAAGAAAACCCCATAGTTACCAACAAAACCAAAGTGTTCCGCCAGCCTGAAGACACTCTGAGGCTTGATATTATTCAGCTTCTAAAGAAGTTCTCCTCTCCAAAGCAAGGAGTCTTCCATGGCCAGGACTTTCTTCGCCTCTGCATTTGACCCTGTCCTTCTCCTCTGCATTTGACCGTGTCCTCTTCTCCTCTGCATTTGACTGTTTTCTTTTGGACAGGGTTTTACATGTTCGTGCGTCCTCACCACAAAGAGCAGTTCAAACGGACGTGTAAAGATTTGACTGGAATGGTCTGTGGTGAGGAAGAGAAGCAACTGCACCAAGAGGTGCAAGGTGAAGAGAACCCTCCGAGCTTGGAGAGCTGCTGCTTGAAAGAAGAAAACAGCCACGTACAAGGTTGGGAATGAACATTTGTCTGAAGCTTAGAGTCTTATTATTTTGACTGGTGGTGTCCAACAGCCTTAGCTGTGGGCTAGAGCCTCTCTGCACTAGGTGGGTGAAAGAAGATCAGAGAGATTGGCCGTGTCCAGACTGTGAAAAACAAAACCAGATGTAGGACAGAAAGTGATGGGAGATGGGGAAGTGCAAAGGAAACAATGAAAACATTCATTACAGTGCCATCTTCTTTAAATGGTAAAGTATGTTATGAGTGAAGGCAGAATTTTTGCACCCGAGTGGGAGCAGGAGTGGGTCAAGATCTGCTCTGTGTAGGAAGGATTTCCACTGAGCTATTCCAGTATAAAGGGTCCCTTTCAGTAATTAGTCCATGTGGTAGTATCAGAAACTTCCACTACCAAGCAGTGTGGCATAAAAAAATAGTTACGTTGTGGTTTTCTTCTTGCACAAGGAGAGCTCACTGAACTTAGTGCTATTTGTGTTTTGTGGAGTCTGAGGGTTGTGTTCTGCACTGTACTCTTTTAAATGCTCTTTTTTTGGTGTGTGTTTTATAACCAGATGCAGCCACTTCTAAGGGTGAAGCGCCAGAGAAAATTCAGAGGAAGATCTCCTCCTGCTTTACCCAGAAAAGCAAACTTGAACTGCCAAAGACCCAAGTACCAAAAGAAACCAGTAAAGTGAGACCTCCCCCAGGCTCTGGAGCTGTGCCCATCTTCCCCCTAGAGATGGAGCCAGAGTGTGGTAGGTATAGGGGAGGCTTTGGGTGGAATTCTCTCATACTTGGGGATAAAGATAAGTTACAGAAATGAGTCTTATGCTGGTGATCTGTTAAATGGTGACTGGCTCATGCCTGTGTTTGCTCTGGTGCAGTAACAACCAGCGTGCTTTGCTAAGTAGAATTTGTACTTTCTGCCACTTGCATGTAGTGCCTCAAAGTGCTTCATTGTCTTTATCACAGTGGTGTAATAGTTTCTTGAGAATTTATGGATTTTTCTCCACGACTTCCTTGTAAAGTGAGGACTGAGTGAGGTCACATCAAAGAACTAATGTAACTGGGCCAAGTATTGCACTGGTGAGGTAGTTCAGAAAGCTTATTGTTTTTTGGTCTGCACTGGAGACCGGTTTTCTGGTCTGCATGAGAATTTTATAGGTGATTACTGGAAATTCAGTCATTTCCTCCCTCTCTTTCTCTCTCTCTCCCCCTCTTCCCCACCCTCTCCTCTCTTCTAGGAAGATTCCAGTGCTCTAACTGCAAATCTGAGGATGATGTGCCTTTTAAATGCCCATTATGTGACTTCACTTGCTGCAAAACATGCTGGGAGCAGTTCTTAAAGGTTATTTCGGTTATTTGGTTCACTTTTTCCTGAAACTGATGGTGAAATTAATGCTTTTCAAAAGAACCAGGTGGACAGCCCTGGAAACAGAGCTCCTCTGTTTAGAGAGAACACTCAAATCGTGATGGAAGATTTGCCACTTGTTTCATTATTTCCCGTGTTCTGCAGTGTGACTGGAGGCAGACCTCTGCCTTGCACACTGGTTTTTACACCTTTGCATCTCCTTCTGAGATGCCTCCATGTGTTTTTTCCATCGAGCTACACAAGAAGCAAGTTGTGGAGTCAACTTGAAGAAAAAGTTTGTTAAAAAGAACCAAAACAACAAAAAACATCTGAACCTTTTTTTTTTTCCCCCCTTGCTTAGTTTCATATTTTTCCCCATCTAAAAGCCTACTGTAAAGCACTGAGACAATACAGGAACAGACTGCCCAGGGCAGTGGTGGTGTCCCCATGATCCCTGGAGGGGTTTAAGAAGCAGGTAGATGTTGTGCTTAGGGACATGGTTTAGTGGTTTTGATAGTGCTGGGAGTAAGGCTGGACTTGATGATCTTGAAGGTCTCTTCCAGCCAAAACTATTTTATGATTCTATGATCATTATTTTATGGCTTTCTCTACTTGGTAAAGACTTGAGGGCTGTGGTTTGCAAATAATTTCTTTTTCTCTCCTTTTTTTTTTTCCCTTCTGCTTTTCTTTTCTTTCTTTCTTTTTTTTTTTTTTTTTTAAACTATTTCTTATGAAGAGGTTTAGGGTGTATTTTCTCACTTACAACCTTGTCTACCTTGAGTAACTCCAGGAAGTGAAATTGCTTCTCATGGACATTCATATTACAGTAAATGACAATATTCTAACTGTAAAACTTTCACCCTGAGCTAAACCTAGAACTGTTCTGACTTTACACGGTGGACTTGAATGGTTTGGAACCGGTACTTGCCCCATAAGGACTTAGTTCTGAAAGAATATTTTTTTTATTCCTAGGGGGAGAACATATGTAGAGATTTCTTCCACAATTCTTTCTTTTATAGTCATCCAAAGGAAGCCATGTCCTCTATTAGGTCAAAGGAAATCCACTGTGAAAGAATAAACTATAATAAAATCTGAAGAGGAAGAAACTCTAATGAAAGGCAAGGTAACCAGTTGTGGAATGGGGCAGATAAAGCTTGTTGGTAAGTTTCTTGCTACTACAGTTTTCCTTTTAATGTGAATGCTAAGATAAAAAAAACCAGTCTTTGCAGTCCAGCATCCTGTTGTCACCTGGTCACTAGTGAACGCTTGTGGAATCAAAGACAGAGCAAATGTAATGTGATCCTCAATACATCCTCCAAGTCACAATCAGATAAGGCATCCCTGAGAAGATGGTTACATCCAGGTAATATTATTTACAAGCTGTGAGTGGACTATCCTCTCTGGTTTTGCTAATTCTTTTATAACTTGTTTCTATGTTTTGCCTCAGTAACCATTTGCTGCCTGATGTAATTCTGTACTATGTAAAATACTACCTTCTTTGGGTTTATCCTGTTGCCTAATACATTCCCTCAGTGGCCCTTGATTTTTTAATTGTGATAGTGAATAATTTTTGTCTCTTTTATCTTATTTATGCTGCTCATTATTTTATATACTTCTATCACAGCTTGGATTTAGAAAACCAACATGCTAATGCTGTATCTGAAATTACTGGGATTAAACTGGGGAAATGGGAAGAATGCTTCCAAAGAACCTGGGAATGTGACCCCATGTGTTAGATGTGGCTGGTGAGTGGTTGAAGCCACCTGATAAAACAGTGAAGTGTTCAAGGAATGGATTCTGGTTTCACATTGGCTGAAAGTCTTTTGCCTGAATCAATGTCACAAAGTGAAGTTGAAAATCAGCGTAGTCAGAGTTAAAATACATAAGAGCCATTTTAATATGAAAAGTCTTGGGCAAGAAAACACAGAGGCACTGTGTTGCCACTTCCATACACTGCTGGAGTGTTGGCTGCATTTCTTCAGTGTTTTTCCACGTAGCAGATCCATAATGTTCTAGGACACAAAACCAAGCTCAATCTTTCAACTATGATCTCCTAAACAGGTTACTACCAGTGTACTCCTGAGTTGCTTGTGGCCTATGCCACCAAATGCTCTGCCAGGTAATACCTGGCATGGTTTAACAGCTAGGACAGTTCCCACCAGGCAGTATGGAGAACATGAGATCATATTCATCTCCCTTCATTCTACATAATCCTCCGAAGAATTTCAGCAGGATTTCATCCTCAGTTTAGTCTGTAGGGACATCATACCTGGAATATGCAACATCAACCTATTTATTATAAAAACACCACTGTGATGGGCTTCAAAACAATTTAACCTGGGGCTGGGGTGGGGAAGGCACGGATACAGATGGCATTCAGAGTGTCTCAAGGCCAAAAGATGCTTCACAGAAATGAGGGATAGCCCTGGGCCAACTTTTACATGGTATGACTCTCTCAGTTCACGAAAATTGGGTGCTTGGTCTTGTTCTGTTTCCAAGTACAGAGGCAGCAATAGAGGTGGACTCCTGGCAGGCAGCAAGAAAGTCAGACCACATCTTTCCTGATACCTGAGCAGCAATCAAGCCAAATCTGTTCCCCAGGACACAATTTGCTCAGTTTTGTACCTGGTCATTTTGAACGATGTTAGACATCCCAGTCTTTGAGTTTCATGAAACAGATGTTGCCCATTGCAGGGAGCTATGAAACTCAAAGCAAGAAAAGGTGGATAGTGGACTAACCAAATTATCCTGCAGATTTACATATCTAGTGAACAAGTTGCTGTACGTGTTGTTTCTCTCTCCCATTTTAGAATTTTTGCCACGTTACCTGTTTATATTGTAAAAAATCTTTAGGGATGGGACTGTTCCTTACTACATAGCTCTATTGAATCTACTTCCAAGTCTTAGTGCCTGGGCATTGTCATAATGAAAATAAAAATAAAGACAACTGATTGACAGCCTCCTGATGGAAATTTCATGACAAAAAAAATGATTCAGCTGTAGCAGCTTTAGCTGGAAAGTGCTGATTTAAACTAAAAGATGTTTTGAGATACAGCTCTTCACAGTTTCAAAACACTTCAGACTGAAGCAATAGGAAGTTACAGAAACAAACAAAAAATAATAAAAAAAATAAGTTTCAGCTTACCCAAACGAAAGGACTGCTTTGTTCACGAGGAATATAGTACTGGAAGGTTTTTTCCTTTTCCTCATTTTTTCCTGGAGGGGGAAAAAAAAGAAGTATTTTGTGCAAAATGAAAAGTCTCTCCCTTGCTCAGATTTCATAACAAATGATGCAGTTCTTAACTTTTTTTTTTTTTTTTTAAATTGACAGACAATTTTCTCAGTGCCTAATAAATTCACAATACTTATGGGGACCCCTCGTAGAGATATTACCTATTTGAATCAAGCAGTGTCATCTGTTAACTCTGGAAAGGTAGCTTTCTGTGTAGGTGTCATCCTTAAAGAATAGCACTCTAAAGCTCAGCCTATAATCCCCTAACACAACCTATACCATATGCAAATATGTAATTCACATGAGATCGTCTCCCGAAGGAATTCCTATTAGAATCATGAACTCTATTGAGGGTGACAGTCTTTTTAGTGCCATTAAGGTAAATGAGGTGGTAATGGGAAGTGCAGATTATACCAACTTCAATAATTTATTACAGACTTCCCATCAGGGTAGCTTTTACAAACAGCTAGTGTTCTTAATTGAAATGTAAATGAATGATAAATTATGAAAAATGTATTATGAAAACAGGGTGAAATAGAGGGAGGAAACCCAAGATTCTTAAAGCATAGGAAACACATGAGTTGACATGTTAATTAGACAGCACAAAATGATGGGAAAGCAAGAAAGCACACAGAGGGTTGCCTGCATGAACACAGTGAAGCGTTCACAGTACTACTGCCAGTTGATGCTGAGCACACAGGAGAGCAGTGTATTCCTTTGTCTGCCTTTGATGACCTAGCAGCTGGGGTTTAGATGTGCACATCCCCTAACAGGAGGTTCGTAGTTCATCACGTTGCTCTACATTGATGGAACATGAACTACATTCTGACCCCTCTGAAAGACCCTGGCAAGGATTTTCAAAGATAGTCAACGGTTTTGGCTGCTTCAGAGCTGCTTTTTCATCATATCCTAGCAGGCAGGATTCAGGAAAGTGAGTCAGGTTAGGCACCAAAATGAGTCTTCCAGTACAATTAGCAACTATGACAGATCTTGCTTTGTTCCACTGAAGGTGGCCCTGAGTACCCCCGTTCATAGTCTCCTAGACATGCTTGCTTTCCACAGAAATTTGAAAATAGGAAAATCCACCAGCCTGAGCAACTTTAATGGCAGTATGTACCATGTTGTCTTGCACTGCTGCAGATTAGTTACAGTACGTTACTATTTTTTAACTATTTATAAGTTTCACCAAGAGAGCCCAGAGAATACAATTAAAGTATAGGCAGGTTACTGATCCAGGCAAATGCTGCATACTAGAATAAAACACACACATCTCTGCAAATTCTGGAAATGCCTGCACAGTTCTTCTCAAAAGTACCTCATATATTTGAAGCACTAAGTGTCTAATTAGGGACCAAGGAAGTCCCAGGAAAAGGCAAGAAGCCTTTTCAAGAAATGAGCATCTTGTGCTTTCTATTCCTTTAATAAGAGATAAGTTCACTGAAAACATTTTTGAAAACCAAGAAGCCTCAAAATAAATCAGAATTGCATTTGTTCAAAAATCCCTGACCAAATGTAAGCCCATAGTGATTAAATATAAATGCATTTTTCCTTATCAGTGCTATAAGACACATCAGTGCTAAAACTTTGGAAATGCTCTGAAGAATCACTTACTGAGGAGATGTCACATCGTCTTCACTACAAGAATATCTGGACCATATTTGACAAAATCTATGGAAGCCTTCACTGCACAGAAGTCTGTCCTCTCACAAAACCTTGCAGGTCAAATGTGACGTAAGGAGCAATGTGTGCAAGTCATAGAATCACAAAGGTTGGAAGCGACCTTCAAGAGCATCAAGACCAACTGTCTACTAAACATTCTCAGGACCACTAAACCATGTCCTGAAGTGACACATCCAGATGTTTATTGAAGCCCTCCAGGAATGGTGATTCCACCCCCTCCCTGGGCAGCCTGTTCCAAGGCCTCACCACTCTCTCAGGAAAAAAAAAAATTTCCCAATATCCAACCTAAACCTCCCCTGGCACAACTTAAGCCCATTTCCTCTTCTTCTATCACCAGTCCCCTGGGAGAAGAGACCAACACCCACCTCACTCCAACCTCCCTTCAGGGAGCTGCAGAGAGCAAGAAGGTCTCCTCTCAGACTCCTCTTCTCCAGACCGAACAAGCCCAGGTCCCTCGGGTGCTCCTCATCAGACATTTTCTCCAGACCCCTCACCAGCTTCATTGCCCTTCTCTGAACTCGCTCCAGAACCTCAGTAACTTTTTTTATCCTGTGGTGCCCAAAACTGAACCCAGTGCTCAAGCTGTGGCCTCAGCAGTCATATTTCTTTATCTCACATAAGACACAAAGCAGCAAAGAAAAAGTGACCTGCTACTAACTGTAACATTTATGCCTCCTTTAGAGACAAGCAGCCTACTGACCTACCAGCAGAGAAAATCACCGAGATGATTCTCAAGAGAATATTCTGTACTGAAAATATCCAGTAGAATATTTTGTTAGAGCCACGGAAAATAAACATTTCGTGTGAGAACTGCAGCACTAGCGACAAAAGAAATGTCTTTGGCAAACAGTTGAGATTCAACAATGATCAAAAGACAAGACAAACATAGTACGGAGATTGAAACCGCTGGATGACCTGCTCAGGACCATGAATAAATGACAAACATTTCTACATGCACTGCTTCTTGGGCCACTTAGCCTCTAGATCTGTCAGGCAAAGGTATTTCTGTCACACCTCCAAAATGTATGGAGGACAGGAAGATGAATTCAAACAGCAGTGGTTTTCCTACCCTGTGAGCCACAAGAAGTCATGCAGGTAACAGCTGCCACCTCCATTTTACGGCCAAATGTAGGATCTAACAAATGTCTCTCCTCTACTTTAAGGAAGACAATCTCTCAGGGGTGTTGTAAGATGCCTCAGGAAGCACCGTCACCAGACTACCCCTGACACCCAGAAGCATGGTCCTTGTAAACATCTGCCTTGAACTGCTTTGCCAGCTGTGGCAGATGTCGTGTTTCCGGGGCAGAAGCAAATGGATGAAGAGCAGCTGCTGAGGTGAAAATCTGGCAACCCAGAGGCCTAAGTGGACTGTCTGATAAAAGCTCTGAGGGGTGATAGGTGACATACTGAACCTAACAGCCAGGGAGAGGTCCCTCTCCTTCTAGATTGCTGAGCAATATTAAGATGAAATAGGCCACCTTCTCTTTTAACTCCACAGATAAAAATGGTTTTCTCACATCTGTCCTATACCGAAAGTTCCAGCCTTTTCCCCTCATCTTTCAAACTGGGATGCTGAGCAGAAGTTTAAGGAAGAAGTAACATAGCTGTAAATGGACTGAAAACTATATGATGACAAATGTGCTTCAGCAAGGCAGGTGCTCCCTGGGAAATGCTGGGGTCCAGCACACTCTATTTTTACACCAGAATACTCGGCTATAACATTCCAGGCTTGAATATTTACTGCAGAAATGAAATTTTGCTTATTTGTAACCAACAAATCCAAGAACTTAAGGCCAGCATTGAAAATCTGGTTCCAGACAATGCACCTTTTATTCATTTTCCATACTTTCAGGGGTTTAATTCCTCAGATTTGGCAATCACTCTCCACTGATGAATGGAACGGAGGTGTTAGAAAAGATGTGAGGAGAGAGCTGGGAAGTTTCTGTATGAATGAATTATCCCATTTGTTGCAATACTTTCCATTGGCGTTCAGTTTTTTCCCTTTATTTCTTCTTAGATCTCTTAAAGGAGAATATATTTTTATATATTTGATGCTGATTACCCATAAAATTTCAGAAATGTCTCAGTAGGCAACTTATAAACGGCTTAAGCAAACGATCAAGGTATATATTCAGATTTGTACAGAGCTGCCTACTTTTCAAGATTTTTATGAGGTTTACAGAGAAATTGAAGCCTGGCATAAGTAGTGGTGAATTAAGTGCCCTGAGCACGGCTTTTACAGTTTGATTAATTAATGTCCATAAAGCATTTTGCACTATTCAAACCAAAGGTCTTTAAGTGCACGGAATAAAATACAGTAATTTTTAATCCTCTGTCTCTCTGCGTGTGGGAGCTTAGCACGAGCTGTTCAGCACAGGTACTATATATTACAGAGTCCTAAACTTCCAAAGCCACCTCCCCCTGCCATTGCTCCATTAGCTTTGCTGCTCTTTTCCTGGAATTTATTTGGTCTTGGCAAGTTTGATGAAGAATCAAAACGAGGGGCTATACAATGTTTTTTTACAGCCGTGTGCTTTGACACACAGAAGATATTTCAGCCCCTGTGATGACAGCGTGCAATTCCAGTGAAATAATGCTGCAGTCACTTAATAACATGGAAGGAACAGATACAACCTAAACATGCAAATATGGTAATTACCAACCTCAAACACAATTATCTCATGTACTAGTACGCATAATGGGAGCAATATTTCTGTACTGCTTTTTCCCAGAGTCAGTCACAAAACATTCGCTCTGTTTCCTTCCTTGTGGAAATTTGTCTCTTCCCACAAAATTTCATTTTCCTTAACGTCACAAAACCCACTAGTTCGGTGACCTTGACAGCTCCTTCATGGGGTGTCTCTCCACCATGATATGAACTGTGGGCCTCAGCTCCAACAAGCTGACTGGGGAAATGTGCTTTAACCCAACACATGCGTGGTTGAGGATGCAATTACTGTCACTGGCTTTCCTAGCCGTCCGCTGCAAGAGCAAGAGGTCGGATCCTCTGTGGGTCTAAAACCTGCTCTAGATTCATAATAACAGCAGGATGATTTATGCTAGGAAAGAGTTTGTGCCAGCTTGTGTGTCTATATCAGATTCGCTTGTAAAATAACACTCTTCTGAGATTTTATCCTTTAAAACAGCTACAGCTGTTTGGTGGATCTTTTTCTTCAGCTATGGTAATGCACTGGTTACTGCCCAGAGGTGTGGAGGTAAGGGGCTACTGTTATGTGAATACAGTCATCTAGTGAGCAAATACAATAGATTTGTTTTAGAGATTTGGGAGAAGCAAGTTGAGTCGCTCTCTCACTTTACGTAGAGACAAAGGCTAACTTTATTCTAGTTCCCTAGAACTTCCTGTTTGAGATTAGGTGGTTCTTGTATTCAGATCATCCTTGTTAATGAAGTAAAAAAATGTCAAACATCATCAGAGGTGTTGCTGTGAAAAACTGTGAGGCTTCCTCAGAAGCAGAAGAGAATCATAAATCTGAGTTAAAGGGTTTCTGTGAGATTTTCGGTCTCGTTTCTGTAGGCTGTATGTTGGTCTAAACATTTCAGGCAAGGGCTGGATTCCTTCATGCTTGTGAGCACTCAGCTTCTGCAGTCAGTGGCAGTTTACACACAGAGCATTCATTTATTTCCCATAACTGGGTTGCCACATCTCCAGCTCAGCATTCTCTGGTGGTCTTATGTTAAGATACAGCTCCTACAGACACGCTTTGTCCCTTGAGAGGTGGAGATCAGCTACTAGAACAATGCCTATTGTTGAAGAGTCATTTGTCATGTCCTGCTTGTCAGGTGTTTGATGCTGTCGTTGCAGGTGGGGATATATGAGAAAGCAGCAGCTATTTCTGTAAATAGTGACTCTAGCAAACGGTTGATGTTCTCTTCCAGGCTGCGGTGGGGAAGTCAAAACTGCTATTCACTAAAGCTTTGTCAGCCTCTCTACTCAGGTCCCACTTGCCAATGACTGCATGGCAAGACCAAGGTCTTCCCTACCCCCCTATCCCAGCAGCTCTCAGAATGATTATCTTGCTGATTTTGCAGTTTGATCAAACATTAGTATGTTTTGCAATTGCATTCTGGCTAAATAACATAGACATGGTGTTATGGATCAGTGACAGTTTCAAAAGTCATCATTATATACTTTTAGACACGACCAGAATCTGAACATCGTTTGTATTCCGTAATCCATTTGTTCGTGGCACCAAAGATCCATGCAGTGCTTTGATAAATAGTGAAATTGGAAACAATTACAGACAATTAATAATTATATAGACAATAAAACTCATTAACTCTCAGCCAAGACTATCCTCTTCATACTGAAATGGATTTTCAGTCCTCAACTCCTTTCTTGCAGCTATACTGCAAGAAACCCCACAGTTTTCATAGTATTAGCCCTATTAAACTCTAGGTATCCATGGTTCCATGCAATAAATTGGATGGTTGCAAGACAGACTCGCATGAAAAGCGAGAGCTCTTCCATCATGAGACCAGAATTTTTTGAATAAGAACTCCTTCATGGCATTTTATAGCAGACAGAACCATAGTGAGATTGGTTGCAAGCTTGTGGATTTGAGCCAGGATAGGATTTTATTCAACATTAGTAATAATGAGGGGGAACAATTTGTGACCACACATACTACAGAGGCTCACTATCATTTTTAGACCAATTTTCATTACAAATTTTGACCTGCAGATAACACTACTGATGGAAGAACCCCGTGCCCCATTGAAATTAGTGATACTAAACCCACAGTAAGTGAATCTGGTACAAGTCTTCAGCCACTAATTTGCAACTGATTCTTCAAAGCTGACTCTCAGCACTGTCACTGTACCCCAAAGGCAGCATCAGGAGCATTAAAATTAGTATTTTTTAATTTCCTCTTGAAACATTTCAAAAAACTGACGTGTTTGCATGGGGTCTTACTGAAAGCAGAAAGAAAATATTTTAAGTTTGGAAGAAATACACTTAGAAATTAAAGATTTTTATTTATTTTTTTTCCCCTACGCAGAGGTTACTCAAGACTAGGAAGTTAAATAATACATTAGCTGAAACTCATTTAACACTTCATTCTTTCAGGATGCTGGGATTCCCAGCAATATAATTAGAAATAATTTGGAAGTCTTTTTTTCCCCCCCTGTGTTTTAAACTCCTCTTTTTAGTTTCCCATAACACTATTTTTTCCTACCCTGACTCGACAACTTTCTTTCAGAGCGGATTCTCAGTAGGTTTAGTAGGTGTTTATTTCCTGAGTAGAGCCTTACAAACGATTCCACATCACATCTCACAAAACCTGTTTTCACATCCCACTATATCGCTTCCTCATGTTACTTGCCGTGTAATTAATCTGAATAAATTTCGACATTTCCATCCATGACCTCTTTCTAGTCTATGAAGAAATATAAATCCTTGCAGGGTCTGAATTTAGACATCTAAAGTAGGTCATGGGAATTGTACTTATTCATCCCTGCCTGTTCTCTCAGCTGACTACAAAGAAATCCAGGGTGACCAGCCCAGCTGGAGGCATCTACATCTATGATCTCTAAAGCTGGAGGAGATGAATCCCACCCCTGTTCCCTAATCAAGGCAAACTGCCAGCAACAATGTCAAGCCAGATTCTCATTTGTTTGGCCCCTTGCTCAATTACCTGATCTTTGCAGAATGACCATAAATATATCACCACTGACTGTCTACAACATTTGGGACCAATCTAGTTATACTACAGACTGCAATGAAAAGGAGTGGTTTATTAGTCTTGCTCAAGTAAAAGGCTAAATCTCTCCCTGTGTTATAAAAGGATTACAACTGTTTATCTGAACATGAGAACATGGATATTCTGTGCTCTTTTTGTTGCAGCTGAGCAACAGGCTGGGGGTCCCTGATGTGGAAATCACAGGAATCCCAAGAGCTATTTAGGAGCTTAATTTGTATTTCACTTTCATAAAATAATAATTTTTTAAAAATCTCAGAAGTCACAAGCTATAGCAAGGGAAGAAGGAAAGGAAAATGATGAATTATTTTACAGAACTTAGGATCCAAGCAGAGCCTTGGCCTACTTTTACTATTTAATAGTCAGAAGAAGAATTTCCTCCCTCATTTTTTTTTTTTTTTTCTTCTTTTAATGAATAGAAAAAGCAAAACACCCCCAGCAACAAAGACTATTCAACTCTTCATGGAGTATAGCTACTACCATTTATATTTCATGAAGTGAGCTTTGCCAGTCTTGAATTCCCAGACTGGGTAGAGTAATTTTACCAAACCCTTAAAAATACTGAGTAAAAAAGGAGTATGGAAATACCTGAAGCCCTTTGGTGCTTGATGTTTCATTCCTAAATCTTCATAGGAGATTATCTTGATGATTTCTATGATGCAGATAAATCTGTTTTCACAAGGGGAGGCCACCTTTTGAAACAATTTAGCCTGTAGATTACTAAGTGGTGACAGTATCACCAATACAAGTTAACTTCTAACTAGACATATCCTCTGAAAGATGCTCTAACAAGTTCATGTCTTTCCTGAACTGAAGGCTCAAAAGCTAGACACAGTATTCCAGGTAGGGTCTCACCAGAGCAAAGCAGAGCAGCAGAATCACCTTGCTCAACCTGTTGCAAGTACACATGGCCAGGTCACATTCAACCACGAGTTCTACTCTGCAGGGCTGCTCTCAATATCTTCATCCCCCAGCCTGTAATGATACCTGGGCTTTCCCTGACCCAGGTGTAGGTCCTTGCACTTGGCCTTCTTAAGCTTCATGAGGTTCACATTGGCTCACTTCTTGAGCTTGTTTAGATCACTTTGCATGGAATCCCTTCCCTCAGGTGTGTTCACTGCACCACTCAACTTGGTGTCATCTGCAAACTTGCTGATGGTGCACTCAGTCCCACTGTCCATGTCATTGATGAAGATATTAAACAGTGCTGGTCCCAGTACTGAACCCCATGGGACACCACTTGTCACTGATCTCCATCTGGAGATCAATCTGTTGATCACCACTCTCTGGATGTGACCATCCAATTCATCTACGTCTCCTTTATATAATACCTGGTGGAAATCCATCTTTGTCTTTCTTTGTCTTTTTGTTTTTCATGGTCTGACTCATTATTTTGCCCTTTCACTCCATTAATAGAAGTGTTAGTTATTTTAGGGAGTGGGAGAAGAAGGGCAATGGATCTTGTTACCACTGATCATGCTTCCAAACTGACAAAAAAGCGCCGTTCCCAAATTTAGCACTATGCACTAGATTGCGAGACAGCAATGCCCCCTAAGTTACTGGATTTATGACATACAATACAATATACGGACCGTTTTGTCAAATTTCTTTGACAAGTGCACAAGAATTATTGAAAAACTACCACCCCATTAGGTACCATATTCAATGGAAATTTATAGCCACCTCGGTTTCCATACCTGCAGGAATTAATGTCAATAGTATATTCCCCCTCCCTCCCCAATCTTGAATACCTCATGCCTGTACCCATAGTACGAAGTAAGCAACATTCATCCATCAGGTAAATAATTGTGTGTTGAGGACAAAGGTGGTTTGTTGTTGGGTTTTTTTCCTTTGTTTGTGTTTTTTTTTCCCCCAGTATTGTATGTCTGTGCATGGGTTTCCCAGAGGACCATGATGATAAAGAGTAATTTGTGCCTGAACTGGGGAACAGAGAAAGGGAGCTTGCTGAAATTGATGTGGTGGTGGGATGGTTTCTATCATAGATTTAACAAGAACTCAGCATGATAAAGGTCACTGATATTTGTATCAGAGGTAGGTGACGTTCCCCAGCTGTGTTTCTACTAATATCTGAAGTAACTTGCAAATAATGTAGCCCACACAATAATACTGTGTCATCTTTGTAATTCAAACCTCACATAAACTAACAAACAAGAAGATTAAAAAAAAAAAAAAAAGAGATGGTAGCTAATTGAGCAGCTAATTATGCCTGAGGAACTCCTCAGCTCAAATATGCTAATTTTCCTGGTTAGGAGTCTAGGACGGAACTTAGGGAATCTTTGCTTTACTGTCTAATAGCCTGTTCCTCAAAGATAGCTAAGACTTACTTTCTAAAAGATTGGTTTAGGCTGCTAAGTCCATCTGGATGCTCCTAAATCCAGCAGTTAGATTCCCAAAGACCCGTACTGAATTACTTCTGAAAGACTTTTGGCATTTCAGGTTTCTCAAATATAGCCTAAACGTATATCACTACCAGGCACACTCAGAATTGCCTGTGGTCCTGGCATTTTAGAGGGACAGGCAGGATCTAAATGGTTTGAGGACCTAGATATTCTGCCAAGCAACTTATCAGCAGGGCCCGTAGTCAGGCATCGTGTAATACACCTTTATTTAGGTGTATTACCTAAATAAAGTTTACGTTTAGGTTCTGCATCTCCTATATCTAAGGAAATACAAGGTAATGCCTCACCATTTTTACTACTTTGATATTTATCATACTTTGTTATTGATCTTTTCTTATTCTCCTCTTTTTTTTTATTTTCCTGAGTGGATTTTGAAAGCATTCCTCCTATGTAGATCCTCAATCCCTACTGCTACTGCACTTCTGCTTTGCATAAGGCAGTTAAATGTTCTGTGGACTACAGGCAGAGTAGAAGTTACAGTTGAAGAATGAAGGGGATAGGGTTGGCTGAGGGAAATGTGCCTTTGTTAATCTATATGGGGAGCTCTATTGCAGTGCTTAAAGACCGTGGAGTTAAGCCCTGTTTCCACCTGAAAACAGCAGTAGCTGCTTAGTTGTAACAATAAATTCTGTTTCACAGAAATCTGTCTGTAAAAACAAGCTAATAGTAATTTTTGATAAAGTTACCTGGGTGAACACACCAAAGACTGTGAGATGATCAGGAGCCCTTGTGATTGGTCACTTCTGAGGAAAAACAAACAAACAAGCAAAAAACCAAACTGAAGTCCAATGACCCATCTAGAAAAGATAGACATAGATCTGTGATTTGATAAGGTTAACACTGATTATTATATATGTTACTCTGTATGGTACTACATTGAAAAATGTCTGATTATGCTCTGTTTTTCTCAAAGTAAGATCTGATTTTAATGGGTGGAAAAAGAAGAGATTAATCTTAATGTTCTCTCAAGGTCACACAATGGCTTTGGGCATGTGCATCTAATACCCCTTTTCCAAGCAGGAGTCTTTTTTTTTTCACATCACACTTTTTCTTTCTAAATTTTGAGTCCAGTTTCTGTGAAAACAATATTGTAAAAGCAACTTCTTTTTTCTCCCTGGACAGGAAATCAAAATGCAGCATTAAAAAAACATTACTTCTGTTCTTACGGACTGGTTGAGTCACTGCACGAAAACAAAGCACTGTACGCTTTGCTCTACATAACACTGGTGTGTTGGGTAATGTGTCTTGGGTCTTTCCAGATGAGCATCACCAAAAGATGCAGATGTTAGCCCCAAGGGGACTACATGACAAGGAAAGAAAAATAAATGAAGTTATCAGACAGCACAACATAACTTATTTCCTCCAGAGAGTGTATTTTCAGTGCAGATTTTATTTTAATAAACTTGTCTCATATAAGATTTCCCAGTACCACTTTCAATCCGACTTCAAACACATGACAACCTCAGAATATAAATTATAGTTTAGCTAATGTAACTCGGAGATTCAGCTCAGACTCAAGTCTACTGATTAGTGTTCTCATTTGCAAAAGATGATGGGTCTGTATCTGTATCAAATTTTGAGACAGAATACTTATCTGCCTCTCGTGTCCCACACTCAGGTTTATTTTTGTCTCTTGTGTTCCCTTCCTGGACTGACTGAATCAGCTTATTGAAAACCTCGTGCGGCCTGAATGAATCATCAGAGCTACGTTTTGTAATGTAAGTAGCTAATTAAATAAATAAAAGGAAGACTCCTCCTGGCAACGAAGCACTTGTCAAGGTAGTAAATAACAGCAGCCCACCTACTGGGTCCTTTTGGTAAAGAAAATTCTCTTTAGTGCAGGGTTTATTTTCCCTCTGTTTGGAGACTGCCATAAATCCAACAGGGAGTGGCCTATCTTCTCCTGTCATCTATGATTATGTAGTCATAAAATATGGCTAAGATGGCTTAAGTGGCAAGAGGCTACCTTCTTGCTAGCAACACATCACCCACATCGTTTGGATAACACTCCCTAGTATTTAAGCCAAAAGAAACCAAACTCAGGTACAAACCACATGAATCCAGAAAGCTCAGAACTTGGCCCTGTGGATAATTTAGGCGTCTCCACGAAGAAAAGCAGCAAATTGCCCTTTTTCTGCAGCTGTGATACATACCTAACATTGCATCTCTTACATTCTGAAGGTTTTTGCACTTGACAATTAGCACATGTTCCTTCCGATGACTGTAGCCCTTTTGTCTCCATATTGTCTTCCATAACCACTAACTGCCAAAGCACTGACAGCAGGATCCCTGACTGAAAGAGAATTTGAAAGAAGTACGTAAAATTAGTATCTGTTGGGTTTTGCTGGAGGAGTTTTACTATTAACTGAAAACGTGCTACTGGAGGAGAGAAGAAAAAAGAAGTGGGAAGGGAGGGGAAAGCAAAAGCACTATGTGGGTATGTATGTAAGTCACAAGGTTAAAGAAAAAAAGCCCACATATAACACCATGGGCAAATCCATAAAATTAATAACTTGCTTGAAAAGGTGAATTTGACCTAGATATAGTTCATGAAGGAAAATATGTTCACTCAATATTCTGATCCCTGAAGACTCATATAAATGATTCATTAAGTTACCCACAGAGGCACCTATAGCTGAATGTGCAGAGAATTGAGCCGTCTACACTGCTGTTTTGTAATCCTATCTGCTCTAATGGTTGTCCCTTCTTTAGTGATTATGGAATCAGAGAAATTATATTACAGAATTATAAAGCAATTAACTTAATTTTAACCAGTGAGCATTGCATACTGACATTTGAACTTACAGAGTTGCCTATAAAATGTTTGGGGTTTTCTTGGGGGAATGTCATGAGATTGCAGGCTGTGAAACTCCTGACAGTGCAAGTAGGAAGATGTCAAGTAAACTTTCTAGTTATTTGTGTTGTTTAAACAATTTTTTTATACAAGTTTGTTATGTACTGCATTTTTTTGGTGGTGCCATGCTTCCAGCTGTGATAAAAAGAGAGGAAAGACATCCATCATCTCCTAGAGGCAGTGACATTCCTATCAGATTCGCTGTTATAACTGACATTACTGTGTTTATTTACAAAGTTTCTAAGTTACAATGTGCTTAGCTGGCTTCAGCAGTAGAAGACACACCTTAGCTTCATGAGTAATTGTGTTCTTCTACCAGGATGACCTGGTGGAGAAGGACTTACTTGCAGCTGGGAGAAAGTTATGTTTCCAGCAAAGGAATTTGATTTCAGTGGGATACTGAAAGTTAGTCCAGTGCCATCCCCATCACTTGGGCTGATGTCAGGCACATGGCAGAGCAGGGAATGGGTAACATGACCATTCGCTGTGGTGAATAGCTTCTGCCCTTCCTGCTCAGAGCAGGAACTGCCATCAGTTTTGTTCAGGCAATTAAATATTAGGAGGATGCAGAGTTTGTTTTTCCAGCTGTAATTCCCTCTACAGAAGTTCAACCTCATGTGTACGTACCACTTCCACCACAGAGTACCAGACTGAAGTTGGATTTCAGCACTGCTGAGACCTCTGCTTAAGCATGGGCACCATTCCTCAATACTTCTGCATCCTCCAGATCTTGTTTGTCTTAGCCCTTGGAGTGCTCACCTCCACACATGGCAGACTGTGGCAGAGGCGATGGAGAACACAGGCTGAAACTGTATCCGACCTCCTTTATTTGGAGTACTAATTTTATTAAGCTCTTATCTCTTTAACTCTAAAATTTCAGTTGCTGAATGCTTTCCTTTTTGAGGGTGGCTTTAAAAATGGAAGTAGAAGTACAACTAAAAAAAAAAAAAGAACTAAATAATCAAGCAAACTGAAAAATCCAGCAATAAATCCCACTCTCTTGCTCTGTCAGTCTTGTTAATTACCAATTTGTTTAATACCTTCCTCTTCTGCTAAAGGTTATTAAGAAGGATGTTGAAGCCCGACACACTCTCAGGCTGGTGTTTTATTAGACAGGGATTGCACTGGGAGATTTCCATCTAGGCTCTCACACCAGGGACTTCCTCTGCTCACTGGTCCATAACGACTGACCTACATATCTCTGCCGACCAGGATTTTGCTAGATGACTGCATTACCCAGCAGAATTTGACTCTCCTTGCTATATTCATTTGTCACAGCAATTAAACCCGTGTGTTGATTTATTGAGTGCGGGCCTGGTGTGAAATGTAGGAAGGCACATCACTGTACATTCCTATTCATCTGACAAACACCCAGAGTAATTCAGATCTTTGTAGGGCTGGTTTTTCTCTTCTGCAGACAGTCCAGATATGTTCATTCAGGAATGCTAGAATGACTGTGCTTCTGTATTATATATCTCATCTGAAGTCCTTAGAGAGTATTTATTTCCATGAAAACAGCTCAAAGAACAGAAGAGTGCAAGCTTACAGCAGCTTATAATCAGTCCCGCAGCTACAAATCTGGTTTTCTTTCTATTAATTCCTACAATTTTCCAAATCAAACAAATATTATTTGATGGTTTCAGGCTTCTTCACCTCTGTTCAGGTCCCTGAAACTACTCCAGATTTACACCAGCGAGCTGAGATGAATAGGGCGAATTAAACCTACAGACTTGCAGGATGGAATTTTGGCCCTACTGAAATCAATGGGTATTCGACATCCCAGTGAGTAGAGCAGTTGTCATTCATTCATAGGTTTAGTAGGTATGTCTTTAATAAGGAATCAAAAGATCTGCATTCAAGTTAGTCTGATATGAATGAGGAAGGCCACAGTAATGTTCTTTTACCCTTGCTATCATCCCATTACTCAAGTGTATTCTTAGCTCTGCATCAGTTTTCAGTACAAGCTGTTTTAGGAAGTCTGGTAGGAGAATATCTCGTCTGGGCATCTTGAACAATGTATAAGAAGGCAACTGAGGGCTGATGACTCTTTCCTGTGTTTAGTCTATGGGCTGTGCATGGTTAAATTGTGTTGCCTAGGTTTCTGTCCCGTGCAAACTAATCTAATGCACTTGATAACAGCACTATTGTTGGGTGAAAGAACATTATGTGTGGATGCAAACCAACAGCTAGAGGTGATGGTCAAGTAGTAACCTGCATCACTTCTATACTGCAGACAACCTCTTTCTTTTGACTCCTATAACATTTTGTTGTCATTTAGATAGAGGAAAAAAAAGGATAAGAGCAGAGATAAGTCTGGGATAATGGGCTTTCATTTATAAAAAAATAATAAATATATATCACAATAAAGGGTCAAGGACAGAGAGTTTGAAGAAGGTAGAGAGGCTGAGTAAAGGTCAGTATCAGAGGCATGAAGGGAAATTCTGTGACCTCTAGTACTCAGGAAGTCAGGCTGATAGATCATAGAGTCCTAGAAAAGCCTGTGAAATCAGGAGGGGAAATACAAACTTTCAGTGAGGAGCAGACTGGGACATAGACCAAGAGGCCCAATGTACTTTCTCTCAGCTTTGATCTTTTTGAATTTAATATCTGGGATACCACATCAAGCAATATGAAGCTTATACCCTCTTGCTTATTTGGAGAAAGCTTACTTGATCTCTGGAAGTAATTAGGGTATTCTGTTGGTTGTGGGTTTTTGTAACAACTATTCCACACATTCGTTTGTTTTCATAATGATTAATTTGAACAAACTCCAGAAATATGTTTTAATACATTTGCAATTCCCAATAGAATAAGACAAATTGCTTTTTTTTACGTCAGAGGACAAATCAGTGACTCCTTTTTCTGGATGCACTGGAATTGTGCAAATAACCCACCGGGAATATTGCAAAGTCTCGACTTCTTATTTGTTTAAGCATAATTGCATGCTTATAAATTACAGCAGACTTTTTCTAATTAATTTGGTATCGTGCGAATAACATTGGTTTGTAACAACCTGCAACGTTAGTAAAATCATTGCCAAGAAAACATAGCAGTCTGGAGTCACGTTTAGTTTGAAGGGAAATGAAAGGTAACCAGAGCAGACACGAGCCTTTTGTTTCACTCGTGAGAGGCAATTACCAACTCCAAACCACGAAGATAAAAGCCTTTCAATAAACTGACACCTCCTGCACATTAAGTCCCCAGAATGTTTTTTTATTCTGTCAGACACAAAGGAGAAGTACAAATAAAAACACGATGTCGAGTGAAACCAACCAAAGCAATATTATCTGGCAAAAAAGGTGGTTATGATGGATTTTCTTCTGTGCCTAAGCAGTCAGCATGTGGAACAAGTGCAAGGCCCTGTCCTAAGATGTGCAAAATTGTCTTGTGGTCACTCTGGATGCTTAGGTCTTTCTGCAACCTAACCTGTGGTCTGTGTAGTCAGGGAACCGTTTGGATAACGAGCTGGCAGATGTGACACAGAACTGATGGGAAATCCATAAACCACAGGAGCTGGAAGCCAGGCAGGATGTCTCAAAGGGCATTAAATGCCTGTGTATAGGTAACTGAATCCTTCCCTTGATCTCTACAAGTCCATAATACGTAGTCTTCCGTGGGAGATCAAGCAGCTTACAAATCCCATGTGTTTGTACAAGGAAAATCTTGTTATGGGCATCTGATTGGCAGAGCTAAGAATTTCTTTTTAGTATAATTAATGTGTTGACTTCCTGAAGCAAAAATACTACAGTTCTTTTTATTAGGCCAGGCCTGCTGCTATACACTAAAGACTGATTGAGACAAATTCTAGTATTTGCCCTCTTTTTTTGGTGTTACACTCAGCCTTCCAGTGTCTCTCTGACTGTCAAGGTCAATGTTTCCTGTTTTTCCCAAGGAGGAAGGGATTATGACGTCTTACCAATGACCCAGGTTTTTCACCCATCTTCACACGATGCTTCTGAAGGGAAGTTCTTTCTCCATAGGAGTTTCCTGGATATATTTTGATATGTTTTCTTAACACAGTCTGCTTTTTTTTTTAATGTTTAGCAGCTATATCATCACCTTTTGCCTCTTCAAGTAACACAAAGACCTGATGGTTTTTACTTTACAACTAGATAGATTTGCTAGACCTTTCCATAAGCGGCATTCACACAGGCAAGCTAAAATGATTTCAACTAAAACAATAAGCAATAGCCACCTGACAGCTAGACAACTTTTATTGCAGCTAAAATAGGCTAAAATCAGTGCAGGCTGAGAGCAGCCGGGACAAATCCTGACGCAAACATTTGTGAGTTCTTGAGTTATTTTTGCATAATGTCATCTCCTAGGTAGCACAGCTGGAGCTGTCATAGAGTGCCATAACCTGTCTGGCAGCTGAATGTGCTCAGATGGCAAAAGTGCTTCTAAGTCAAGGGTTTACCCAAGGGTTCCTCTTCTGGAAATGTCTGACGGGGGCTTTTCAGCCGTCTCTAAGAGGCATAGAATGGGCTTTTTGTTGTGGAAGATACATTGAGTGAAGAGGTAGGCAGGGAATCTCCTCCTCCTTTTGCCATGGACCTGAAGCCTACCCTTGGGTATGTGACCTCTCTTTGCACTTTGCACTCTTAACTTGCATCAATAAGAAAGTTCAAGCGAGGACTGTCCTGCATTCCCAAGACAATGTAGCACTAGTGATGCCTGGACATTGAGAAGATCACTAAATTTGCTGCCCTGAGTTCTCTGGCTGACAATTTTTCCCCTCAGACATGTGAAATTCTTTAATTTAAGTGTTTAAAAAAATACAAATTCCTTAGGGTTTTCTTCCATCACATATCTTCAGAATTAAATCTCATAGAACAGAGGATCATTGCAAACCTTTACAGCTGAATCCCCATCTTCAACGTTTGTTTTTCAGCTATTTTTAAGAACGTTGCCTTTAATAGTAGCACAAAGCTGTGCACACATGAAACACAGACAAACAAAATCAGTTTTCTCTCTGGAGAGAAGATAAGAGAGAATGAACTGCATATGACCAAAGTTAGTCACATTATTTGATGTACTGCTGGCAGACATCAAATATAACAGTGATGATTGTGGCATCACAGAATGATAGAATGGTTTGAATTGGAGAGACCTTAAAGATCATCCAGTTCCAGCCCCCCTGACATGGGCTGGGACACCTCCCATTAGACCAGGTTGTGCAAAGCCCCATCCAACCTGGGCTTGAACACTTCCTGGGATGGGGCATCCACAACTTCTCTGGTCAACATGTTCCACTGTCTCACTACCCTCACAGTGAGTAACTTCTTCCTTACATCTAATTCAAATCTACCCTCTTTCTGCTTAAAGCCATTACCCCTTGTCCTGTCAACAGGACCACGTTCTTCTTCTGTTGGAGGCCTCAGAGCTGAATGCAGGACTCCAGGTGGGGTCTCACGAGAGCAGGGTCGAGGGGGAGAATTACCTCCCTCAACCTTCTGGCCTCAATTCTCTTGATGCAGCCTGGGATCTGATTGGCTTTCTGGGCTGCAAGCGCACATTGCCTGATCATCTTGAGCTTTTCATAATCCAACAGCTCCAAGTCCTTCACCGTAGGACTGTTCTCAACCCGTTCTTTACCCAGACTGTGTTTGTGTTTGTGTTTGCTTGGGAGCCATGCTGATTTAAACTAGCTGAGATTATGGCCCTTATTATTCCGTTCGTGTTCTATTACAAACACCACGCACAGCGTCTGCTCACGCACAGTTCTGCAGAGCCATGTGAGCAACACCATGTGCAAGAAAGCAGTGGGAAAAGCATGCTTTGTGCTGCTCGCGTTGGGATTTATTTCTTTTTCTGCTGCATTCTGACAATTTTTGCATTTAAGATTAGCATTCTCGATTTTAATATGTTTGCTTACATGCAACGCAGATCGTAATTGAATGTCAGGCTGCTTAATTGTGCCTTCGTTTGTATAAATTAGAATGTTGCTACAGAAGAAGAGCAGAAATAAACCATCTTTCACTTTCCTCTCAATATTATGTCTGAATTAATAGTTAAATAAGAGAAGACAAAATATTTTCTTGAGGAATCATTGTTTATTAGTATTTCACAGTCTGGAAAGGTTATGTTGCCACAGAGCATGTATCACTTGCTTCACAAAGACAAAATGCTTCAATAAAGTGCCTTTCTGCCCAGGGAGTGAGGAATGAGCACTGGGTCAGCAAACCAGCGTTCAAAGACTTTTCTTCATCCTGCTTATTCTGGGTAATTGTTTGGAGCCAGCACCGAGGAGCAACGTGGGCTTTTAAGGTGGGGCTTTAGTAGAATTAAGGCACCCGAATCCTGAAGGACTAATAAAATAATTTCTTCTACTTGAACTTAAGGCACCTGAATGGATGGAATTAATTTCATACTAAGTCTTCTCGGGTTTCAGAAGCCAGGGAGTCTTATGTTCTGGTGAGGACCCTCAGACCCTCAGGAATATACTGCAGACTGGATTAAAGTTGTGTGTTAACAGGCCGGTTACCACACTGGCTTCCCAGAAGCAGGAGGCAGGCCTATGGGCATTTCTCTCCTCAAAAGAGTGCAGAGCTCCAGTCAAACTCTGCTAGGGACAGGGTTGCAGGGAAAGGAAGGTTGTTCTGTATGTCCTCCTTTGAAATTCTGCCAGTGGGAAATGATGACCTTGCCAAAGCGTAGGGAAAGAGAAGTTAGGACAACACAGAGCTTTGTATGCTGGGGACTGAGTTGATGCTTTTGTTTCTTCTTTCTTATATTAAGATGGGAAAATACTTGTCTAAAGTACATGAGCAGCCTTGGCAGCCAGGACCAGACTTTGACACACAGGGCATTGGGTCATGGTAAAAATATTTAACAGTTTTGCCTACAGTGGCAGATCTGCTAATGGATGTGTGGGAGAAATGCCTCCAGCTTGAGTGCAATGACCCACAAGATGGTTAGGGCTTTCCTTAGAAGAAGGGTACACACCTTCTTGATGGAGAAAAAGTGAAATAATTCTTTCAATAGCTGGGCAAGATATAAATATTCACTCAATAGTCACTGAGCTCTAGCTGACATCTCTTTTAATTATTTCTTTGTTACTGTCATTGTCACAGTTCTGGATATTCTGGCTATCCTCATAAATCACCAGTCCCTTTTTAAACCAACCTGCATGTTATCTGAGCACCAGCTGCCAGCGAAAGAGAAATTCTGAGGTCCTCAGCAGATTGTTTCTTCCTTGCAGTGGGGTCTGAAATGAAAGTAGTTTACGTTCACGTTAGCCCCAACAGAAGGTAGTACTGACAGGTGAGGTTGGTTGTAAAGAAAGCATCAAGCTAGTAGGACAGAAGGGCCTCACAGCAGTAAGGCACGACTGGCTCAGGGCATCTGTAAAAAGCAACAAGCAGATGTCTCCCTGTGCTGCTGGGATTGTCCTACGTACAAGATGTTGCCAGGACAGGGATTTTGCTCCTAACAAAGGAGCACATGCAGAAAAGTGCAGGTGCTGCTAGCTCTGGTTCCTGGAGGGTTCTCTTACCTTTCATTATACTGAAAGCTAACGGGCATGTTTGATAGCAAACAACCATCATGAAAACAGACGGTTATTTTAGATGCAAAGTAGACTAAGCGGACATCTCTGAATGTTCCTTTTGTATGAATGCTGACCTGGCTTATCTGTAACAGGGTAGGGCTCATTCTGCATCACACAGGACTACTATTTTTCCAGGCTGACATACACAGCAGCTTCAGAAAAGTAGATGTGCTAAGGACTGTTTCATACCAGTAAGGTCTATTGGTAGAGAACGGCCCACAACCATAGCCTTGTGTTCCCTTCCCCTTTGGAAAGGTGACCACACACAACACATCTTGTACCATGGGGGGGAATTGGGGGGGAATATACCAGATGGTCCAGGAAGCACCACTGTTCCCAGGGACATCCTTTGACCCTATCTATTTCAGTGGGAAAGTTAAGGCTTGAAAAACAAGCTGGAGTTCTATGTCCAGTGGCAGGAAACAGAAGAAGTTGTTCTTTACACAGTTGTTATTCACAGGTTAAAGAATGAAGCACAGGGACTAATTAGTCTTGAGCCTTGAATTAAATTCACTTTCGTGGGTTTGGGGTGAGGAATATTCTCAATGACATTTTTAATTGCTGAGTTAGAGTTGGAACTGAATAAAGTTAAAAACCTGGACCTAGATGAAAAATGGAAATTAGTCACCAGTCCTTCTGTTTGTGTATTTTATGTCGAAGTATCACAGTAAGGAGAACAAAAAGCTTAATCAAATCCTTTCTAACATCTACTTTCCAAGAAGAGTTTAGAAGGGGAAATTCCAGGGGTGGGGTGGAATGAATTACAGCCCTCTCTAAGTCATCCAATTAACCATTTCTTTAAAAATTCTCACTAATTCACTGTGTAAGTCTGGGACTTGGGAAGCAGAGGATCCTTCTCCATGGTGCACTCACTGATGGTGTGTTTGTGGGCTGGTAACCCAGAACAACTTGTTTTGGGGTGTGTTGCTATAGAGATGCCTTTGACAGCAGTGCAGTGCAATGCTGCAACCAAGTGGCAGGCTAGATATGGCAGTACTTCATGCCCCTATTTGCTTTTTGGGGTAAGTCATAGTCTCATCCTAACTTTAAAAACACTATTTAATTTCTCCGTGTCTCCAATTTTTTCACCTTTTAATGTCTTCCTAATTTTTTTTTTTAAATACATGCTATCTTTTCTAAAATAATTTGTGTGCTATTGATGGAATCCTTTGCTGTTGCAGTTCCTACTATCAAGCAATATATTTTTATCAGAAGACCAACTGAATTATATGTTTAATAACCTATTATGATTATTCATACTATGGTTATACTCTGAGATTTCAGTCAAAGGGATGATTCCACAGTGCAAGATGCTGTACGAGCCATAGATTTTCCCTCTATAGTTTTTAGAGGGCTTAGCAAAATAAGACCTTAGCAGAAATAACAGGGAAGTTAAAATGAATTTGTTGTAATTTTAATTTTTTTTTTTATTATTCATTTTTAACAGGAAAACCAACAGTAACAATAGTAAGAATTACAATTGAAGAAGTTCCATGATCAAGCAGAGTTGAGAATGGCAGTTTCATCTGCTGGTCAAATTTATCTTTGATCCATCGGTTGCAGCATTCCTAATCAAACTGTTCAGAGCCTTTTTAAGCCTGTTTGACTCATCACTATTCATGAAGGTGAAATCATTGCACGTGCAAAATTAGAATGACCTACTTGATAAGTCTGTGATAAAAATGTAGCTGACTACAGCAGAGAGGCAGCACTTGCACCTGAGATGTAAGATTGAATGAGATACTTCTTTTCCACTGGCTTGGAAGGTCAAGGAGAAGAGGCACAATTTGGGCGTGATACACTTTTTTATAAGAGAGTGTATATTTTCTTGTCTTACTGAACAGCAATAATGACTTGCAAAGAAAATGGATGACTTCTAAGGAAATATTTTTTAGTATTCAGTTGGTAGAACTTTATTTAATATTTAGGATCAGAGGAGTATTTTGTCACACATCTTTGCTGATGAAACAATGGAATTTGACGTGTTTTTGAAAACAATTAACATGGACATTGAAATAAATCTGCAGGATGTACATTTCTTTGTTTTTTGGTTTTTTTTAAGGAATTATAACTGTCACATATAGATTAACAAATCTACATACATGGTGTTTCTGACAGGGCAAAATACTACAGCAGGTCAGAATAACACAAGTTGGCTTTGCCAACAAAAAACATTCAAAACCCTTCCAAAAAAAAGAAAAGATAATTGTGATGACAAAGATGATTGCGATGAAAAGATAATTGTGAAAGATAATTGTGTGGGACTTTGCTGTGTTTTCTTGTACACCTCCTTCTTTTCTCACCTGTCTCCTGAAAATAGATGTGACTATTAAATCCATTTTAAATTATATTTCTATAATACTGATTTTTTTTTTCCAGTTGTTAACCTCAATATGCTCTGAAAATGGAATAGTCCCACTTCCAGCTAACCAAGAAACTGATCTGAGGTGAAATTTGAAAATATAATTGATCAAAAGCAGCCTTTTAAATTAATATTTTTCAAATTTTACTACCAGAAATTTCAGACAATGTGCACTGAAGTCCTGCTGCTATTAATGGGAGTTGCATCTAGTCGCATGACGTGGGAAGTAGTTGTGCCCCTTTGAGCTGAGCTTCACCTCTTCCATGTCAGTTAAAAACTGAAGAGAGTTTCATATGTGGACTCCATCTGAGTTTTAAAAACTTATTATACTCCTGGAACAGTTGGTTTTCCCATAACCAATTATCTCAGATGTGTAACCTTATCAAAAGCCTTTTGAAACTCAAAGCTGATGGCAACCCCTGTGGTTTGCATATCTCACCATGGCAGGAATAACTTCAGAAATGTGTTATCTGTTTCTTTGCTCTGTAAATTCTATCCTGATGCACCTGGAAATATGATCACTATCACTAATAGTTTTTTTAGCTCCCTCTATTATAAAAGAAACAAACAAAGCACTCTGGGCTTGAAAAAATGTGCCAATTTCTTAGCCTGCTCTCTGCCTCCACACTAACTGGTATATTAGTGCGAAATTGTTGGGGTTTCTTTCATCTTCTGTCCACCACAGATGTTTGGGGAAGAAGCACCTGTGGTTATTTATCCAAATAAAAGTCAAAGCCTAGCAGGTAACTCAGCGATGAGTGAGAAGCAGTGGTATAAATGAAAAATGCTTCACTGGACATAAAGAATAAAAGAAGAAACACAATATGTATTGGAGAAATAGCTAACTATTTAGATTTAAGTTTATTTTTAAAAGATGCTATCTAACAATTATAGTGGTCATATTTCAGCCCCAGTAGTATTCCTCTATTTTACAGTGTTATTTTGGCACATAACACTTTCATTCCTTCTTTCAGTCACTAGCAGCATAAAATTCTGCCCTTTCATCCACCTACCCATCTTTGTACCTTAACTGTTTCTCTTTTCTGCTATTACCTTTCTATAAATTCACAGTGACCTTGACTGTCCCTTTTACATTTTACTGGGATAGTTTTAATTGTAGTGCCCTCAAACTGTTCCTTTCCTGCTTTGGGGTATTTGGTTTGTTACCATCTTTGAGAAATGTAAATAAACTACTGGATTATTTTATCTGACGCGCTGTCTTGACATAGTATTTATCCTACACTTCTGGCCTTTAAAAGGGCCATGAAAGCACTTGGCTTCCCTCCTGTCATGTTTTTTTAAATGTTTTTTGGGGGTTTGGAGGGTCATTCAATTTTAGCATCTTTCTTTGAAAGATATTGGCCCAGGGAAGAGGTAGATTTGGGCTGGATAAACAGTTTCTCCTAGTCATACTGGAAGTTATTGGGCACACGTGGCTTGTATGTCTTCCTCACACAGTTATGATTTACATATGTTTGAGAGGAGGAAGAATTTTCAGATTTTTAAGGGACATGAAACACAATGTCCCGGAATTTTGTTTTTCCTACTTTCAAGAGTCAAGTCTAATTTTTATAGACTTCTGACCTTTTGCCCCTAATGGTACGAGGTATATATTCTTCCTATATGTGTAATGAAGACATCCTATCAAACATCCAGTATTTGGCTGTCAATGACCCCGAACTGCACAGCAATCCTGCGTTCAGCTGGTTAGTAACTGTTAGTAACTGTCTTTTTCTGATATTCAGAATGATTTTTAAATGGTGCACAAGAAGAGAAAGGAACAAAAAGCAGTTAACGCTCCTCCTAATTCTGAAAGCTAAGGACTGCTAGGTGGATCAAAACGCTCTTGGTGGGCTCTTAAGGGTTCTTACGTTCCTCTCACTTGCACCAGAGAGAGCAGCTCTGTATTTAGAAGCTACAGAACTAAAACATTTAACGCGCCCTTTTCATCCTTAGCTTTGTCCTAGAAAACCCCCTTGAAAATGGAAAATAATTGATTTCACCGGTAGATCGGAGGCCTTGGTCAAAGAGCGTGCTGAAACGGTTTTTCCCTTTATCAAAGTAATTCTTTAGGCCGCTAATTTCATATCTGAAAAGTCTCAGTGCCAAGATGTTCCCAGTTACAAACACACAAGTAGTCCCGAGGGTCACGGGGAAGTCCCTTCCACCCCCACTCAGGCGGGATGAGCTCTCCTTTTGATCAGTGAGGCCTCCCAAGGACCGTTTTGCTCCTAGATATCTTGGAACACATCAACTAATATCCCAGAAAAGAAGAAAAGAGGGAGAATGTTGCCAGCAAACTTGCTGGGGCTTTTATTCGAAGCCGGGAAAGCGGCGCGACCAGCCTGGGCCTGCAGCTCCTGGGCGGGGCTGAGGACGCGGCGTGGGCGGAGCAGCAGCAGCACCTGATCTAAACGAGGCGTTAAAAGCCCAACGGTCACTCGGTGACGAGCCCAGGCGCGGTTCGCGCCCTCTCGCTCTTGGGAAGGGGATCGTGGCAACAAGGGCCCTCAAGAAGCGGTTTTTGCGGCTTTTTGGAAGCCGGGAAAGCGGCTCGGCTGTGTGGGGAGCCGGCAGCTCGCGTGCGGGGCTGCGGACGCGGCGGGGGCGGAGCGGCAGCACCGGCGCCTGCTCGGGACGAGGCGTTAAGGGGCC